>JAIFAC010000220.1:0-142779 GCA_026545765.1 Plantago major | reverse complement strand
AATTTTTTTTTTACATTGAAACTTTCTGAATTTGCACAAAAACATTTTTTTACATTTTCATCAAAACATTTCAAATTTTTTCTCCTAACACAAAGATTGGACGGTGTTAAATGTCCTCATGAAAATTTTGAATTGCAAAACTTACAAAAACTTGCGTTATTATAATGTCCATACTTATTATTCAATTTCATATCTTTAAATGATTTTTTTACTTGATAACGTATTATTGGCTCATTGTAGTGTCATTGACATTTTGTGTCAAGAGAGTTTTTGATGCAAAGTGTAAACAAAAGTTTTACTGCTGCCTAAAACTGATCCTAAAGTTTTGAGTGTAAAATTTTTTTATCATAATAACACATTCATACAATACAAATAATAATAATAATAATTTAATTTAATTAATTTCCGACAGCAAATAATAAATAATAATTGCCCATCGGATCATCATCACAAAATTGCCGTAACACAATCAGTTATGCTCACTCCCTCAATCAATACTATCTCACAAATTCACACTTCTTTCGCCACAATAAACACGCATAACTTAATCCCGCCACTAATCTATCGAAACCTGATAGTTACAATGTTATACGACGACGTCATAATCTGTCGTCATTGACAAACTCATCGAAATCAAACTCGCCGAACTCCTCCGCGAACCGGTTACGTACTCCCGAACTCCGTCATCTCAAACGGAATATCGAACCCGAAATCAAACGGCGCAAACTCCTCATAACGTAGAACGGACGTAGGTGAAAACCCGCCTCATTTCCACCACACCCAAAATCACTCTCGGTCGTTGACTCAGTCAACGCCACCGGAAAGTTAGTGACCGCACCCGTACCCTTCAACTTCACGGCGGCGGTGTCGTACACCGCCGCCGCTTCCTCCAACGTGTCGTACGTCCCTAGCCAAAGCCGCTTCCGTTGATTCAGGTCACGGATCTCCGCCGCCACCTCCCCACGGCCGCCGTCTCACTCCCCGGAACCTTTTCTTCTCATCGAAACGACGTCGTTTGTTTCCATACTCTTCCTCTTATTACTCCTCTTGTCGCTGTTGTTGCTGCTAGGTTGATTCAAGTGTTCGGAAAAATTTTGCTTGGTTTGGAAAGTGATCTCTTGAACATGACCTTCACGACTCTATGTACGGCCTCGTCTTCTTCGTCGGAGGATGAGTCGGTGGCGTATTCGTCGGTGAGGATGATTCGGACGACTTTGGGCTTGACGGCGGATCTACGGTGGGTGACGAGTTTTCTGGTGGTCACGACATGTTCACTGAACTTTACTAGTTGATCCATGAAGAACACCGAACAAGTATGTTTTGATGTTTGTATGGTGTATAGGTAGAGTTTATCGATTTGTTGTGAGTAAGAATAAGAAGAATTGGGAAATGGAAGAGCAGAAGAGTGGTTGGAAATAATTACTACAAGTAGTCCGAAGTAGACAGAGAGTGAGTGGGTGGTTAATTGAAATGGGAGAAGTGGGAGTGGAGAGTGAAACAAGTGTGTGAAGGACTATATAGGGAAAAAAAGGGTAGCGGGTCAAAGGCGTGAGGCGTAGGTACCAAGAAAAGAAAAGAGAGGGAAAATAAAGGTTCAATTGGCGGGAAAATGATATACAGACAGAGTAGACACAGAGAGAGTGAGAAAGTGGGTTCATGGGTCTCATGCGTTCTGCCGAGTTGTCTGATCTAGGAGATGCAGGATCTGGGGAATTGTACTGCTTGGTTTTTTTTAAATTTATCGTTGGTATCAGCTGATGAATTAATCCGTCGTCTGGCATCGGATCTTTTACAAGGTCGGTTCTTACGGCGGCGGTATTTTATGTTCCAACACTAGCAGCTATTGTAACGACTAACGACACTACATCACACTATGACATTGGCCCACTCAACTAGTATCTCCTGAAAAATTCTTGTGATGTTTCAAAAAAAATAATTACTCCACGTCCGTTAATTGAGTTACATTTTTCTACGATGTATTTAAGAAGGAAATTCAAAAAAATACCTAAATTGTGACAATTCCATTTTAGATACATTTAGATGTTATAGTCGGAATTAGGTACCTTTCGTTTGATTTATGTCCAATTTAGACAGAGATCTGTCTGTCAAACTTAATCTAGCCGTTAATTTTGGTGAATTGACAATTCGTAATAACTAGTGTGAATTAATTGATCTTAATGTCAAGTCAAAGCGTGTGTTTCAGGAGCTCTGATTTTAAAATTATAAAAATTATTAAAAATTAATAAAATAAAACTTTCAAATTAAAAAAAAAATCTTAAAAATATAAAATTATTTTTTTCGAACTAAAATATTAAAAAATCTAAAATACCTTTTTAATAAGAAAATTTAAAAAATTGGTCAAAGTTGGATTTTTAGTTCACAAATGAACCACTCAATCTTTTATCCATAGAGCTTCATACCCACTAGATGAGCCTCTATGTAATGTATTTAAAGACATTTTAATGGAGCTTTTCGAGTTTATCACGATAACCCTATGTATGCATAGAATTCCCACCGCCTTATCATGTGTCCATAATTAATTGTTTGTGCTTGTGTTAATGAGCAATTAATTACTTAATTTTTATGATTTCTTGGCATTTAAGTGAAGAGTTCTCATACAATCTCTATATAATGTATTTAAAGACATGCCTATGATTAATAGGGATTAAGACCCACTTAATACCAACATTTCAGTATTCATTTAAGGGATCAAACCGCTTAGATTATCCTAAATTTGGTAGCATCAAGGGAAAACACACATAAACATGTTTGAGTTATATGGATTAAGAAGTGGTATGATGCTAGCTAAAGATAGTAATATCTCTAAGCTTATAATACAAACTGATTCAAAATATGTCTACACTTGTTTCCACGGGAAGGACAAGACAATGGCAAGAACAAGCGTAACCGGTTGGGATATTCTTGTGATGACAAAGCAATTTAAAGAATTGAAGGTGACTTTTGTATATCGGGAACAAAATACAGAATCAGATGCATTGGCAAAATTTGCTAGTTCTCCGAATTTTGTGCAGGATAACGTTGCTTCTAGTTTGTATTTAGGAGAAGTTGTGAAGGTTTGGGACTTTTGCATTCCTTGATCATTTGATACGATTATTCTGAATCATACAAGTTATGTGCCTTGTCGAGTTATGGCAAGTATGAGGCTAGTGACGTAATCTCTTCCCATCTCTCTACTCTCTTACATTCTATCATATTTAATATTTAAAGTAAGTTCATTACAAGCGAAATACTTGCATAAGTATGAAAAGAGAAATATAAAATTTAGAGAGCAAAAGACGGAAAGATCGGCTCCGACCTGGTTGAAAAAGGAGCTAAATATGAATTACGATTAAAAAAAAAAATGCAATGAAATGAAGATCCCACAAATAATTAACGTGGGCCAATATTATTATGATAATAATGGGAGTATTTGATCGAGAGGAGATGTTGATTGGGGAATTCAAATTGAGGTGTCAAATTGCCTGTTTTAGGAAATTCTGCTTCTTCTTTCCTCACTGTCTCTAAGTAATATATTCAGTCGCCTTTTCAACAACCCTCACCTATATTCACCAACTATCATAACATATTATCGGAGCAGGTCGATCCATCTCATTGTTGGAAAATTTGAAGATGCAAACAGAGTTAGAAACAAATAGTGCAAGTCGTGCAATTTAACGCCTGCTTGAATATCCTCTCGGGATTAATCGCCCTTCCTATCACCTTCATTTTCAACTTTCTTTCATTTCTAATTCTACGCATGGAAATTAATAAATAACTAAATCTACTTCCTCATACGTCAAAGTGTCATTTGACCTTTTAGGATCAATGATTCCAGCTTTCTGAATTAATCTTAAGCCATGAATGTAAAATGTTTAGTTAGACTATCCCGAATGACCGACTCCTATTTGTCATAAACCGTGACCGAGACTCGGGCAAGTCGAACCTTGTCCCCAACTTACTTCATATATATGAGCGTATTTCTCCTCGTAGTAATTACTCGCAATTCTTCTCCATAGTCTACTCGGACACCTATCGTCCCGACAAGATAAGTTGAATCTAAACCGGTCATCTAAGACAAATCGGCCAAAAAGATCTAATCCTTACCTCATTTTGCGGATGGATCACACTCGAAGATTCTAGTACAATTATTAACCTTACCTAACCTTTAGAGTTTATATTATTAAGCTAAAATACTAGCGGTCTTTATACCACATTAAGATTAATAAGGCTGAGTGAATTTAAGAAGTGATAAAGTTGTGGTTCACCATAACCGGTAAAAAAAATACTGTTAATATGGTGTATGCATAGTTTTCAACATCTATAAGGGGTAAGACCACTGCATTGGTGACGTCTTGTATCGATGATGGGATCGTGATGAGATTTTCTTTGCGTTGGTGGCCATAAATCTTATACGCCATGAAATTTTTTTTTTTGATTTTTTTAAACTTGTTTACCCTATTATAAAAGTGTTTAGAAGTTGAACTTAATGAAATTACATTTATATAAATCGTTTTACAATTTATTAAGGTTCAAATAAAACCGTTGGTGATTTTTATAGATCTCGGAAAAATAATGCAAATATAGTTAAAAGTGAGTACTATTTATAGATTTTGGAAAAATAAAGCGAATTTGGTGATTTTATTTATTTTTTGCGTTTTATATTTGAAGTTATAGTCGTTTGAAAAGTGGGCGTATGAAATTTTAAAAAATAAAACACACACTGTAGCACAATCCACCCGCGTCATGTAGTTACCTCATGGCGCACTGATCATGAGCCTAATGGCGCGCCATCAATGCGACCGTGAGGTGATGACGGCCTGCAATGCAGGCCGTCTAAGGTACCAGAACTATTATTGATAATAGTGTATAACTCACACTCATCTTGTCATACATATAGCAGGCCGTCTAAGGAACCGCAGAACTATTATTGATAATAGTGTCGCAACGCACACTCATACTTCATACATATTGACCAAGTCAAAGTAATGTTGGGTATTGGTCAACATCAGAGAACAATATTAGGAGAAATAACAAGTTTGAAAAATCAAAGAAGCAAAATCCAATTCCAATTTAATTACCATCTAAAGTGTAGCCTTACTCGAGATCTCCTTACAAATTCCCTGTCGCTAGTTTGAGTGAACCCATTGCCATGACAACAACCTAAAACATTTGAATTTGTCTTGAATAATGCTACAAGTTTTGCGTGGAAAACTTCATTGAAACTGTCAAGAACCAATTTTTAGTGAAATAAGAAGGCTCAATTGACATAATAGATACAATCATACAAGGACTTTTTTTTTTTTAATATACTACTTATATTCTGATCTTGATTCTGGCACATCTTGTCTTCGATCAGCGGCAACTCCTTTCAAGTTTGATAATTGTGTCGAGTTATTCTGGCTAAGTAAATACATCTCAATTCCTAACTGAGGACTTGTACTTATTAGAGGAGAAACCCTGTGGAAATTACCCACAAATAATTAATGAAATTTGTTTGGAATAGAACTAATCTTGTGATGAGACAATATTCTAACGTCTCGTTTAGTCCTTTTAGCAGTGCTTTGTGAGTCTTTGTCTTTAGTTTTGTAGTCTTTTAGTTCGTTTTTCGCTTTGGTGTTTTGTTTACATTTTGTAGAAATCGATGTCTTTTAGTAGCGAATGAGAACAAAATTTGTTTAGCATGGATGCGCATGGCGAGGATTGATCTGATGGCGAGATTTCTGAGCTTGGAATTGGAACTTACAAGAAGGCTTTGTGGCCGATTTAGCAGTGGTTATCTTTTGTGATTTAAGAAGGCTCATTGCGATGAGAATTGGTCACTTGGCAGATTTTTGAATGAGCTCTGTTTTGAAGATTGTAGCTCATCACGGCGAGATTATCGAGAGCTATATATTTGTCGATTAAGAAGGCTGCATGGCAAGCTATTCATTACTTGTGAAGAGGCGCGAGATTAGCGTTTTGTTTTCCTTATTAGATTAGAATTTTGATTCTTTCTTTTCATACTTATTTTAACCTAGTTTTGAAAAAAGTTCCTGGATTCACACATTGACATTGAGACATCTTTGGAGCTTGGTTACTCATTGATTTTATTCATCAAGATTATTGGTATTGATTTCTCCATTGCTTTCTTCTTTACAATTCGTTCTTCATCTTATCGATTGAATTGTATGTTATTGCATGCGAGTTTATCATCTATGTTTCACATGATTTTTACCATGAATCTCTGTGTGCAATCATCCATTATGAGTAGCTAAACACCTTTGAATACAGTAGTATGTGAAGATTATGCATATTCGTTCTAGGGTTTACCGATTCACTCATATAGGTTAGTCTCGTATAAAATCTTCGTAAAAAACTTCAATTCGATAAGTCCGTATTAAATTCTCTAAATTGTTCATGTTTAAGGATCGTGAATTGACGACTCACGATTTCTCCAGTATAATATTTTCTAAGAACAATTGGTTGAATCGAATTGATTGATTTGTTGTACAACAATAGTGTGACAAATATGAGTGTTATCTAGTTCGAATTAGCATAGTTGGATCTTGCTACTGTATTCATCTTTCTCTCATTGTTAATCGTAATCTTTGCTTTAGTTAAACTAGTTAGAAGTACAACTAAACCATCAATCAAGCTATTGCCATGAAGTATCATTTACTCTCAACACTCGTGGCAATTAATTCCTTAATAGCGACTATGTGGTTTAGCTTTGCTGTCTATAACAATGCTTACTACTTGGTTTTCTAAGTATTAATTTGAGCACATCAAATTTGGCGTCATTGTCGGGGACTTAATTCCTAATGTGGCGTGTGAGTGTAATATTTTATTGCTTTTTTTACTTACCTCGATTTATGCACTAACGAAACTAAGATTTTACGAGGTTTTAATTTTGTAGAAGAACCTTTGCGGTGTTTGCGGTACAAGATGTGAGGAACACCTTTGCAACCTCTAGTACTGAGATCGATACACACTACTATCGACTTGAAGAGAACTTAGCCGCTATTGAAATGGGTGGCGTCGGAGAATACTCCAGTCAGCGGTGTTGTTGAGACCTGTGATCACTTATGGGACCTATATGCATTTGGTGAAATTAAAGTGGGGATCAGCTGTTGTGCTCTCTAACAATGCTAGGAACATGGAGATCAAGTCTCATCACTTCCATGACATGCCTAAATTTTATGGGATGGCTAATGACACTACAAAAAAACTGGGCTGGGGCGACGGATAGATCCGTTGCTTGACCTGATCCGTCGCTTGACCACAGCGGCGGATAAAAATCCGTCGCCCATTTGAGTTGGGCGGCGGATAGATAATCTGTCGTCGATTCGCGACGGTTGGACGGATTATATGTTTAGCCTTTTTTTTAATCGAAATATAACGACGGATAGAATCTATCCGTCGCTAAATATAACGATTGATAGAATCTATCCGTCGTTACGTTTAGCGACGGATAGAATCTATCCGTCGCTAAACCGGACGACGGATAGAATCTATCCGGCGTTATATTCTTGACGGATAGATTCTATCCGTCAAATCCATTATTATTGGAATTAGTGGCGGAATAAAATTTCGTCACTAATTAAAATCCTTATGATTCCGTCACTATTAATCCGTCACTATTTATTTCATATTAGTCCCTGTTTTTCGTAGTTCACCTATTTAATCAATATAATGTTCCATAATAAATGAATAATACGGAAAATATTTCAATAAATTTTGAATAAAAAAAGTAATATCGAATGGAGAAATTATCCATACAAGTGTAAATATGAAAAAAATCCGAACATCTGATTCACTAACTAGCTATCGAGCGGGGTGGGTGATGGCGGGCTGGACATGGGCGCTCCATACATGTAGAAGGCGCTCGTTCTCCTCCCTTTGTTCTCTGGCGTGTCGCTCCATCGCGTCCCTTTGTTGCTCCATCTCTTGAGTTAGCCGAGCAACTTTGTTCCGGACCTATTGTTGCACCATTTAGAGACACAGTCCTGTGTAAAGCGGACGTCTGGGCTGCTGGGATGATGATGAGGAGCACCGGACTAGCAGGGCTCAATAGAGGCTCCGAGTCCATATATTCGTCCTTTCTTATGCGGTTTGTTGACCTCTAGGAAGATGTTGTCAACTTGTTGATTGACAACACATCACCGTCTCGTCCTCACCTTTCGCCACTGAGCATCAACCTCGGCTGAAATCGTAAATAGCGAGATATCATGATCGATTCTTTTTTTAAAAAGTAACTTGTAATAGTGTACAAATATGAACTTTAAGCAACATAAACATATCGATAGGCGAGGCCCGGTCGGTCCATACCACTTATACTAGGCCTTCTTGAAGATGGCATACTTGGATGTCACCTCCCCGTGCCACTGAATCAAACCGGATCTAGTTAACAATTTATCATCTACAAGTAATAGAGCATCGAGACTTCATACATACGAAATGCTAGATTGCAAAAACACATATATACACGATTGATAATAATCGGTGACGGTAGATCGCCTCCCAAGGTGGTGAGCAGCCCTTCTGCCGTGTCGGTGGGATGCCGGTTACACTTTGGTGTAAGCGGCGTCTGGACATCGATTCGGCGATGAGCATCCCAAAGGGCCCACTCTGGATCAACTTTGTGGAGGATTTCACCACCCGATCGAATGGCCTTCCACGAGCAGACCATATCCACATGCAGTTTGGATCCCGGTCTACGTAAACACGCCGGATCATGGGATCGACTTCGAGAATGAAGTACTCCTTCTACACTTCCAATTTCATACAACATTTAAAGTCAATACATGTATAACCTCACCATGTTACATCAATTTAACAAGATACAACAACATAACAGATATGGTGACTAACATATCACCCAAACAAAGTGGCTAACATATCACTCACATATAGTGGCTAACATACCACTCACATTGTCCTAAATTTTACTAACACAATGGTGACTAACATATCACCCAAATAAAGTGGCTAGCATACCACTCACATATAGTGGCTAACATACCACTCACATTGTCCTAAATTTTACTAACACAGTGGTGACTAACATATCACCCAAATAAAATGGCTAACATACCACTCATATTAAAACGATTATAATTACAAACGAAGGAATGCCATATTTTAACTTACCCTCAGCTCATCGAAGTACTCGGCCCTCATGCGCTCCGAGATGTGGCTCGACACTCACCACCACCTACGGTGGCTCTCTCGACTCAGGAAGATGTCACTAGTTTGTTGTGCACCTCCAGGGCCATACATTGTCAATGTATAAGATACAATAAACGAATATATATTACTTTAGTATAACAATTTTTACTTGTCAACTATCATTATAAGTTATGCTTTACATATTTAAGCAGAATGTATAATACTTACTTGGCAGGACCAGCGGGAAAATCCTGGCAAGTAGTCCCGTGGCGTTGGGATGGTTTGGATCGAACAGGTAGGGACAATCGTCGTGGTAGTCCTCCGATGTAATACTGTCTTTGATTGGTGAGAGCCATTGCTCTCTCTGTCGAGAAGTCTCGAGAATCGAGACTGCTTGCCGGACCGGAGCCCTCACAATGCGACCATCCCCGACCCACCACTACTATCCTGCGGCCGGCTGCGTGGTGGGGGACGATAGGTGGACGGCCTCTGTTGCGGCATCTGCAAAAACATGTAATAAATACAATAAAATGTGTTAGTACGAGTTATAATACAGAACAGATTATAATAACACATATAATTGCTCAAATGTTATCAACTACTAACTAGTTATAATATACCGTTATCGCCGTCCTCTAAGTCTACATATTGGTCCTCGTGCAGATCAAACAACTCATCATCTGCTTCTATGGGATCTTCTGCTTGTTTATCAAACAACTCAGGCCTTTTACACCACGTGGACAACTCGGATCTAGACTTCGCATGGTCCTTTGTTTTTCCCTCAATGTTGCAAAGTGTATTGAATAAGTTCTCGAACACGTTCTTCTCAATGTGCATGAAATCTAAGTTGTGACGGATAAGAAAGCTCCGATAAAAGCGAGTCCCGAAGATGCTTCTCTTCCTCCAACCACATGTTTTACCAATTTTCTCGTTATGCTTCATCCACCCAAGTTGGTGACCTTCATAAGACCCGACCTATCAATCTCCAAGAATTTGTGCACGATAAGTCTTGTCGGGGCTTTTTATTGACTACTTTATTTTTCAAAATTGATCCTTGTTCTTCTGAGCGGATGGTCACTTTCTAGCGACTACGATGACAATCAAACCAACAAAATTTTCCACTACCCTTGGTCTAAATGCATACATATCCTCCAAGCAATGTGGACATGCATATTTCCCTGCGGTTTTCCTTCGAGATAGCATAGATGCAGCGAAGTCACTCCGAGTCGAAAGAAGGCGCTCTCAAGGTGAAGTTCTTTTGTCGACACATCATATCGAGGATACCATCCGTCCTGACTCGATCGGCTCCTTGATTAGGGGTTGCGAAAACATCGATGTCAATCCGGGATCTTCGGCCCGAGCACCAGCGCGATCGAAACATGAATGGCTCCTTCATGCACTCACGAAGCTGATTATGCGGTGTGAGCATAAGCGTAACAAAGTATTCGTTCACTCCGAGCAGGTTAAAACCATCCGTACAAAGTCTCGATCGTACATTTCTAGATTCGTGCAAACTCAGATATGTCTTGTCAAGCGATTTCCATGCGGGTGAGTCTCTTGGATGGTCCATTCTACCATCTTACGCATTATCGAGATTACTCGCTCCTTGTGCCGCATTTTTCTGCGAAGCACTTGAAGCATCTGATCTTTTCAAGCGAGGTGCTAGAGGAAGTACCACATTTTCTTATGTGGGAGAATTTTCTTCTGTCGTTTCTTTGCAGCCCCCTCCTTGTAGCGCTTGTACCGTTCCTTACCACAGAACTTGCACTCTATTAGATCTGCATCCTCCTCCCAATATATCATGCACATTTTGGACAACGATATGGTTACCACAGGTAGCCTAAACCCGCATCTTTTTCTTGGCTTGGTAAAGTTGGTGGGAACTAGGTTTTCTTGAGGACAAGGTCCGACATTCGTCGACCCGTTCATTGAAGCTTCGTTTGATTCTTTGGCGTTAACGCCTGACTCGTTGCCGAGCTGACAAAACAACTCGGTGAGCTTACACCGGATAAAGGCTTCCTTGATGATTCTAACAAGTCAAAGAACAAGCGATCCTCGGGATTGGGTGGTTCCTCCACCTCCACCTCGGTTTGGTGTTAGTTGTGTCCACGAACTCTGCCCTGACATCATACACCATTTGTTGACTCGAGCTCGAATATCGCCTAGGATGTACTTTGTTCCCGACTTGTTCATTTTTCTCTTCCTTCCACAGCATATTGGTCATATGTATTGGGCGGTCTTGCTTCCTCACCATGATGATTCCATACACGATGCCAGCGGGAATCCATTTTTCCTCAAGTGTTGGACTACAGCTTTGAGCAGCGTATTGCTTGTTTCTGCCTTTGTTTCATTGCACAAGGGCACTTTATCAACCATCCTTTACAAGCATTTGACATTGCAAATGCAATGAATCCTTGACCCCTTCAGAAAACTCCATTGAACTCTGCCATTGAGAGTGCGACAATACATCCATGAACGATCGGTATTCATTGAATAATTAGATAATAATCTGACACGTTTGAATTCATTAGATCGAGGTCTTTCATTTACGATAATAAATCATTTTCACAATAATTCAATCAATTGCTCGTAATATAAGTTATATTAGATCCGATCAATTATTACGGCATTACATAATATAAGTTACATCGACTTCAATTTTACCATAATGTTTGGTTTCATATATATATCGACTAATGATTACTAGTTATATAAGCTGAGACAAAGCGGATGAAACTCCTCATTCTCATGCACGATCCTCCTCATCACTTGTGGCGCTCCCTACCAGAACTTGCATTCCAGCGGATCTACATTCTCCTCCCAATACACCACACATGTTCCTACAAGTAGAAAGGCACTTTCGATAGGCATTTGAACCCGCCTCTCCCTCCATTGGAGGTATGCCATGGGCGTGCTTCCTCACCGTGATGAATCCATACATGATACTCGGGCATGAATACGTAGCGTCATAAGTGCTCGAATCTTCTGTAGGCGTCATAAATTGCTTATTTACATGGGTTTCAATATGCGAGGACACTTTATCAACCCAGGATTGCACAACGGACGTCCCATGGCAAGCGAGATGAAACCTTTAACCCTTCTCTGAAACTCCTAGAAACTTTGCCATTTACGGCGATGCGATCGTACATCCATGAGCGATCGAATTCATTGTATACTTTATTTTTAACTTTGACACGTTCCAATTGATTATTAGATCGTATTTAATTTATTAGATCGATTTCAATTCGGATAAGAAGATTGTGGAGGTTAATTGTTAATTATTATATGTTCCTTATAAATTAATTATTAATTAAGTGTTCGATATGTTACAAAATTGGGCATATATTTTAACCATTTCAACCTCTTAGTACATATATTATATACTTAACTACATATCAAATTAACTAATTACTCTATACATATCGAATTACTACATATATTCATATCAAATTACGTACTTAACATACAAATTTATCAAATCAAAACTACATACTTCTATACTTAACAAACATATCAAATTAACTAAACTAACTATATATACTTAACACACAAATCAAACTAACTACATACATTCATACATACCAAACTTAACATACTACATACATTCATATCATACTACATACCTAACATATATATACATATCATTAACTAAACTAACTATCAAATTACATATATATATATATCAAATTACATATCAAATTACATATAATTGATCAAATTAACTAAACTAACTACTACATACTTATTATATACACATATAATTGCTCAAATTAATCAAAATAAACAAAATCCCCAAATTTTTAAAAATTAGGGTTTTAGCCAAAATACCTTGATTAATCGGTAGAAATCTGAAATTGATCGAATAACCAAACTCCTTGTCCCACGCTTGATTAGGCACCAAGATTGGCGAATAACGAAGAATTCACGGAAGCGAGAGGAGAAGAAGAGAATGAGGAAGAAGAAAGGAGAAAGTGAGCTTTACGCTCCTGTTACGTCGGATAAAACCATACGGGCAGCGGATCGTGTCCGTCGGCCCAGAAGGGCGATCCGTCGCCAGGTGGGGCGACAGATATATATCCGTCGCTAAGTGGCGACGGATAATCTATCCGTCGCCATTTTTTATTTTTTTTAATTAAAATTAAAAATATTAACGACGGATAAAATTATCCGTCGTTAATAATTTCATTTTTTAAGCGAACTTGGGACGGATAAGAGTTATCCGTCGCCCAATTTCCTTGACGGATAACTTATCCGTCGCTAAAATGGCTGACAGTTCTTGTAGTGTGAGGATGTTATCCGGTTTCTCAAGGAGTTCGAGGGTGATTGCTAGGATTCCGCTTCTGTAGGCCTGATAGCGGTTTGATGAGGAAATAAGGAAGGTCTTTCCCATGTGTATGTAGGATAAAGCAAAGTGGCTATTAAATCAACTGAAGGTTCTCGCTACTTGGGATGATCTATCTGAGGCCTTTATGAACAAGTTCTATCCAGGAGAAAGGCGACAGTGCAGTTGAGAAGTTCATGCAGATGAGTGATGAGAGCTTTTATGAGGCGGAGGCGATTCTGAACTTTCTCTCAATGCCCTCACCATAGGTTGAGTGAGATGGATTTATCTGCAAGTTCTATGAGGGACTCATTTGGGAAGCACAAAACATGGTGGATATGACCGTGGATGGCTCTGTCGTTCTGACATCTTGGTTTGCATTGAATGAGGCTTTTGAAGCTTGCTACCATCTCCCTTAAGGGAACTAGAGGTAGACCAAGGAGGCTGAAGCAAAAGCCATGGAGCAAACACGAGCCTAGTACTATTGAATTGGCGAGCAGTTAAGGAGATGAGGATGCTTGGCACTATCCACACGGTGGCTCCAATTAATGAGAGGTGTAATCTGTGTGGTAATTTGGCATGGTGCTAGTATGTAGACTTCTTGAGACTATGGGGAGAACTGACTCAGGAGATCATTTCTTTGGGTGCAAAGCAGGCGTGGTGGTTGTGACCGTCAAAAGGAATGAATCTGGTATTACTAAGGTGCGACCCTTGACCCGGCCGTTCAATTTATCCTATGGAGGTAACTTCTATGAGAATGCACCAATGAGTTCGGCAATGAGTTCGATTGATGAGCTCCGTTTGACGAGCTCCATTTCAAGGTCCGGCCACAGTTTAAGCTCGCCTACTAGTGCATAAAATCTTGTCGGATATTAGAGCTCACATGGAGATCGAGAGGTTACGGAAGCTGCAATGAATCAAGCGAAATGACCAAAGGTTTGAGAGCATTGAGCAATCAAAAGAGGTTGGAGAAGACTCTTGGTGATCTGGTGGCGCCTTCAACAAAGAAGAAGGGTAAACTCCGGTATCGAGAATATGAGTACTTCTTTGTGGAGGTAGCTTTTGACAAGCGAGAATAGTGAAAGTATTTGCGACTTGCACTTGTAAGCATGATAAGGTGGTTTCGGTTGAGGCAACACCGGCGAGGCGAGAAGGGTGATAACATACGGTCCTGCGATTCCGGAGAGAAGGCAAATCTGAGGACCACTTCGGATGATCGAAAGGAAGTGATGCAAGCAGTTTGATTTGGTCGTCGGGATGGCGATTCTTACGAGGTTACATGTATTATTAATCTTTGGAGATGCGATTAACTTGATGGCATTGAGACTTATGAGGAACTCAACTGAAGGGTCTAGGCGAGAAGATGCTTTGTGACCATGGCTAATGGTACTCGAAGAAAATGCATAGTTGTTGAGGATCTTCCGTAACCATTGGCGGAGATGTGTTTATGGTGATTTACGTGGTTGTCGAGTCACGCGGTGAAGATCAAAGAGATCTGACAAGGATATACGGCATTCTTGGCGCCCTTTCATTAAGGCTACTCGTATGATAGTCGATCTTTATGGCGTACATGTACTATCGGGTTTGCGGTGAAAGCGTGAGTTGCAATTTGTCACCACATCATATTCTATTGCGAGTTGACACGGGAATTACATTGACACACTGTCACTCTCCACCTATTCTCGCTCACCAGTGAACAAGGGTACAGACAAGACTGGTAACCTCAAGCTCGATTAGCTCGGCATGGAAGTCGAGCTAACGACTATAAACAAAAGCCCCCTTTTGTTTTTCATTCATTCAGACTAATTTTCATTCCGTACACTTGCTTGTTATTTCGTAGTATTAGACTATTTGTTTCTGTGGTTTGCTTGTTTTTAGTTAAGTTGAGTCTACGGAAGGTGGGACCTTTGCACTCATAGGAAACTTCGTAAACTCTAGTGAGGCTTGGAGTTTCGATCTTATGACCTTGAGGTTGAACTAGTGCAAGTGAATTTTTTTGAAAAATTCACACTTTCATGTGGTGGCCTCCGTTTTCCTATTGGTGTTTTCGTAAGTTTTCGCCGCGGCGAGAGTCTGTTTTCCTTTCTAGTGTTTGTCTCGTAAGTTTCCGCTGCGGCGAGATTTATTCTTCGCCGCGCCGAGAATTTGCGACTTTATATATATCTGCGATAAAGAAAACTCGCCGCGGCGAGACTTCTCTTCGCTGCGGTGAGCGTAAAAAAAAAAAAAAAATCTCTGTAGTTTCGTAAAAACTCGCCGCGGCGAGCTAGGTTTTTTTTTAAAAAAAATCTTTTTATCTTCTTCTTCTTCCTCACCGCCCCATTCCCTTTTTTCTTTTTCATCTTCCCGTTTTCTTTCGCTCCTCTTCACTCTAATCTCCATTCTCCCTCAATTCTCCACCAAATTCCCCCATTCTCATTGCAAATCAACGAGTTTTTCCTCCTCTCCCCGTTTCTTGCATCACTTTCGTGTGTTTTCCACCCATTCCTTCGGATTCAAAAGGTAAATTGGCTTGAACTTCCTTCTTCCTTAGTTTTTCGAGTTTACTTGAATTATATGGTTGATCGTCGTTAGTTGTGTTTGCTTGGGTGTAGTAGTTCGATTTTGTTTGATGCATGGATTCCTTACTCGTTGATTTTGGAACTTACTTGCGTTTTCCAATTTTTTGCACTACCTGCCCGTTTTTGCCAATTAATGCCATCTTGTTCCTCTTTTGCTATGATTATCACTACTCCTATGCTTGTGAACTGATGTAAATCGAGTATTGGACATGATATTGAATCTTGAGTTGGTTTGGGGAATTTTGCATTCTCCCCTGTTCCTTGCTCGTTTGTTGTTTCTGGCTCTTTGATCATGAATCGGTTTGGGGAGGTAGTTCTCTACCCCCATTGTTCTACACTAACACCTTTCTCGTATGCACTATGACTTCATGAGAATCACAGTGACCAAAGCGCCATAGGCGAGTCGATGGCCTTGCAGACGGAGCGGTCCCGTTGATGAGTTCTCCCACATGTCCACAGAATGGAGGGATTTTATGGAAGCAAAATTTATGGAGCCTAGGAAAGCATGGCAGAGTGAATTGGCTCTTGATGGTGGAGGATCTTTCTCTTGATGCAGGCAAGAGATCCGATATTTAAATTGGAAGAAGCTCTTGACAGCGGTACCTATGACCTGAAGGTTGAAATTCTACATTGACCTCCGACTTGGATGATGGGGTGATGGCGATTCAGCGGTGTCAAGATCGATTCTCACCTAGGGTATCGAGAATTCCTAGAGTCGAGGTGTTCCAAGCGAAGGCAGTGATACGACGGCTTGGGGTGACAATTTTCTGACAACCAGTTTGATAGGACTTAGCGAGTTTGTACTTCTACAGGTACCGTCAGGAGGACCACATGACCAAAACCACCATAGCCACCCACTTCCTCAAGCGAGAGGTTTGCCTCGAAACATCGTCTGATATAATGTGACTGACTCACATTTTACCACCTGACCCCTCAGCCCGCCTTATTGACGATCATGGGCCAGGCGGTTGTTAACGTCCCAAATATCATTATGGCGGGCTCGGTCCGGAAGGCTAAAGGCAGTCTCCTCGGTTTTCCATGCCTTATTACCAATATCTATCGGTCCTTCAATGTTCCCAGTATTCAGGGCTCCGAGAAACCCAAAGGAGATCTGAAATCCGCTAGCGCCAGAGTCATCCTCGGCCGCCATCCCACTCCTATCAGGGGCGCTGATAACACTGCGGTCGTTTCTCTTGTAAATACAAGTCTGGTTAGCCTTGTAGTCCAAAAGCCTTTGAGGAGCCTAGCCGAAGAAAAAATATTGTACCGACACCTGTTATTGTGTGATTTCCTGGGATGTGCAAGTTTTTACGTATTACTTGCGCCTTTTCATACTTATGTGTACTTAGTTTCGTTGGGGATGACGAACAACATGCTTTACTTTGCGGATTTTATTTTCCCCCGTTTTGTCGAACTGGTTTGGGGAGAGGATTGTTCACTATGAATGTTATGAGCCGTTATAATTGTGCTGCGAAAATCTGTTTACTGCTCCCTAAGCTTATGATATTTGAATCTCGGGGTGGGTCTATGGTCTTTATTGATCACCGTTAGTCGTGTTACACTACAAAAAAACTGGTCTGTAGCGAAGGATAGATCCGTCGCTACAGTCCAGCGATCTGTCGCCCCAGCTCGGGCGACGGATAGAAATTCCGTCGTCCCACTGGAGCTGTGGCGACTGATAAATAATCCGTCGTCCAATTCGCGACGGATTATCATTTTTGACTTTTTTTTAAATCGATTATTGGCGACGGATAGAATCATCTGTCAAAGTAGCGATCTAACAACAGATAGATCTATCCGTCGTTACATTCTATTTTAAAAATAAATAAAATCCATATTAATTTTTATATTCATTATCTGGATTAATCGTATCAATTTGTATTAAATTATACGAGATATTAATTTATCGAAACTACAATATTCAAATCGGACAATAATTCGGTTGATATTCAAATCGAAACTACAATATTCAATACGATTATACAATAAATCGAAAATTGTATACAATGACAATAATACAAATTCATTATACAATAATACAATACAAACTAAAATACCGAAATGTACAAAAAGATAAAAGATAAATACCAAAAATACCTAAAATGTACAAACTAAAATACCTAAAATAACGAAAATGTATAAAAGATAAATGGAAGATCAGGTGGTGGTGGAGATCCGGTGGCGGTGGTGGCGATGAGATCCGGAGGCGGTGGTGGTGAGGCGGATGGTGGTGGTGGTGAGAGGCGGATGGTGGTGGTGGCAGTGGTGGTGCGGTGGTGGTGGCAGTGTGGTGGTGCGGTGGTGGTGGCAGTGGTGGTGGGTGTGGTGCGGTGGTGGTGGGAGGAAGAGGAGGTGGTGGAGGAGGAAAGGAGGTGGTGGAGGAGATGGTGGTGGTGGAGGAAGAGAGGTGGTGGTGGTGGAGATGGTGGTGGAGGAGAAATGGAGGAGAGGTGGTGGAGGAAAGGAGGTGGTGGTGGAGATATATTATGTTTTTTAGGCTTTTAGCGCACTAGCTTTTCTATTTTTTTTTTTTTAATTTTCCGGTCATTTGGCGACGGATAGATCTATCCGTCGCTAAAAAATTTTTATTTTTATTTTTTATTATGGTCAACAAAATTACCGACGGATAAAAGTTATCATCGCTACCATATGATTAAATCGGCTATAGGGGCGACGGATAAAATCCGTCGCCCATTTCCATCGTTATTTCCCTGATTTCTTGTAGTGTTAGGCGTATTTCAAATACTACGTATATACCGGCGTGGCCTTAGAAAGCGATCGTGTTTGATTACCTGCTTACTATTTCTGCCAAGGTTAGGCTGAGAACAAAATTTTTGCATCTTGTGAATTTAATGTTTTCAATGGTAGATTGATCGCTTAGAATTTGACTCTTTGTTTGTTTACATGATTTAGAGTCTAGTGTGTATAGGTTGTGTGTTTGCTCGGGGACGAGCAAAGGTTGATTTAGAATTTTGATGAGACAATATACAAACGTCTCATTTGGTCCTTTTTAGCTGTCTTTGAGAGGCTTTGTCATTAGTGTTGTAGTATTTTTAGTTCGTTTTTACGCTTTGGTGTTTTGTTTACATTTTTGTAGAAATCGATGTCTTTTGAGCGAATGTGAACAAAATTTGTTTATGGCATTCTTGTGACGAGATTGATCCTTGTGGCGAATTTCTGACTTGGAATTGGAAATTACAAGAAGGCTACTTGGCAGATTTAGTAAGTGATTATCTTACGTGATTTAAGAAGGCTTGCGGCGAGATTATCTGAGCTATATATTTGTCGATTAAGAAGGCTGCTTGTGGCCTATTCCTTCCGTAGTGGCGAGAAGTAATTAGCGTTTTGTTCTCCTTATTAGATTAAATTTTGATTCTTTCTTTTCATACTTCTTTTAACCTAGTTTTGAAAAAGCTACTGGATTAACACATTGTCATTGAGACATCTTTGGAGCTTGGTTACTCATTGATTTTATTCATCAAGATTATTAGTATTGATTTCTCCATTGCTTTTTTCTTTACAATTCGTTCTTCATCTTATCGATTGAATTGTATGTTATTGCATGCGAGTTTATCATCTATGTTTCACATGATTTTTACCATGAATCTACTGCAATCATCCATTATGAGTAGCTAAACACCTTTGAATACAATAGTATGTGAAGATTATGCATATTAGTTCTAGGGTTTACCGATTCACTCATCTGAGTTAGTCTCGTATAAAATCTTCGTAAAACCTTCAATTGATAAGTCGTATTAAATTCTCTAAATTGTTCATGTTTAAGGATCGTGAATTGACGACCCATTTCTCGATAATATTTTCTAAGAACAATTGGTTGAATCGAATTGATTGATTTGTTGCACAACAACCGTGTGACAAATATGAGTGTTATCCCTAGTTCGAATTAGCATAGTTGGATCTTGCTACTGTATTAATCTTTCTCTCATTGTTAATCGTAATCTTTGCTTTAGTTAAACTAGTTAGAAGTACAACTAAACCATCAATCAAGATTTGTTACTCATGTCATTTACTCTCCTTGCTCGTAGCTTAATTAATTCCTTAGCGAACGACTATGTGGTTTAGCTTTGTCTGTCTATAACAACTGCTTACTACCTGTTTTTTAAGTATTAATTTGAGCACATCACGTTGCATTTTAATTGAGTCGGACCTTATAACCGTATTTGGTCATCCCTTTATAATTTAGATACCATTGCTATATTATAATTGAGATACAACTCAACTAACTCTAAACCTACATAACAAATCTACAAAAACAACTATAAAATTTTAATTCTATACCAAACACAAGTTTTCACAACTCAATTAAAATTTAGTTACTATTTATCAATTATACCACAATTAAAATTCTCTCAATTAAAATTCTATGCCAAACAGTCCGTAAAAAGTTACACTCTTAATTACACAAAATAACTTGTGCTGGAAGTTAGCACCATCAAGTGGAATCCCTTATTTCTTGGTGTGAACTATGAAATATCTATTTTATTATACTTAAGTTTAGATTTTGAAGAGTAAACGCGCATCTTTTTAGACCCATCAATTAGGTGGTACTTTTAGCCATTAATTTGTTTATTGCCCAAAATTTGTAAAAAAATCCTTACCGAGTGATAGTTTAATATAACTTGTATTTGTATTATAGGTTTTGAGTATTGTAATTTTGTTTCACAAAGTTGTTGAAAAAGATCATGATTCGAAGTTATATTCGAATTACCCCTTGTCAAATCATTTGAAGACTAGCTAGCACTTGAACACGTAAAATACTTACCTAGATCAGGTCTAGAATTAATTTTGTAGACCATGTAGTTAGAAATGCTCTACAATGCCAAACAAGTGTGGGGCACACTTAATGATTGTGTGATGTGGACAATTATTGACCACAAGGTCTTTGGAAAGGTCATAGACCGAATTTAGGTAATAATTTTCCCTTGAACACCTATCATAATATTTTTGACAAATATGCTAGCACTTGCATAACAGCTCAATGGAGCAACTCCATATGTGACTTCTAAGCAATTTAAATCACGTTGTAAGCTGAATTAGCTTGATATCTACTGAGGAAAAGTTGGTGTTTTGAGAACACTGGATATTGAAGAGAGTTAAAAGACTTGTGTTACTGGAACACATGATGTGTTGTGTTTGGTGTTGCGAAGACACTGGAGGAAACACAGACAACACAACAGGTGATGACAAGATGTGATGACGTGTCTTAATCTGATTGACTCTGGTAATTTGAAGAGGAAAGTTTACTTGCGTAACTAACTTGCAATCGATTCTCATCAGTTAGGCGGTTATTGACGGATTGGAATGTATAAACATCTTGTAACTGTTTTAGCTCATTATCTTCATTGTAATTCACTTTCGTGTAAAACAATTCACACAGTTTCGTTATAAGGCAGTTAGGAAGAAAACAGAGTAGCTTGAGAAGTTTGAAACTCGTTGATTCATCCTTGTAATATGTTCTTTGTTGGTGATAGTGAAAGTCTGGTACTCTACGTGGATGTAGGTGAAAACCAAACCACGTAAATCGTTGTGTTGGTTGTTCGTTTGATTGTTCATTGGTCGATTGCTTGGTTGGTTGATAGTTGCATTGATTTGCAAAGATTAATCGTTACACCCATCATGGCCAGTGGCGGATGGAAAGGGGGGCAAGAGGGGTCAGCTGACCCCCTGAGATTCTGACCATTATTCCTATATATGTACTAGATTATATGAAATAATTTAGTAGTTGAGTGGTTTGTTGTGTTTGATAATAACCTTGAGGTCAATTGTTCAAAACCTTGCCATGGTAAAAAAAAATTTATTTTATTTTCAAACATGATCTAATCACTACACTTCTTCTTCTTCTTCTTCTTCTTCTTCTTCTTCCTCTTCTTCTTCTTCTTCTTCTTCTTTCAAAAACTTATGTATGCATTTTAGATATAGATCCCCCCTTCTCAATCAATAAATATCAATACTACTTTTACATTTTAGGTCATTCCATATTCATTCTCTCAACATTTCATTTCTTCCATAGAGTTGAAATTGATTTGTTACTTTTTTCATATATAGATGACAAAAATATAACATTCATATAATATATTTTTATAAAATAATAAATATTCTAATCATTATTGTCACCTAAGTAAACTAAAATTATTTTCTCATATAATCCACCATATATAATGCCTTAAAATATTGATATTTATAGTATTACAATCACTATAAAAATTCAATATTTTATGTATGATATCTGAAAATTTGTTGAAATTTGTTTACGAATTCGCCACATGCCATGGCGGAGATTCAAACGCCGGTCACATAATTTATGTAGCTAATTAAAAGGGCGGTGACATGCACATTATTAAAGGCGGTGTACAAAATAAAAAAGGTGGCAATGAGTGCAAGGGTGGCCGATAAACAATAATTTGGTAGGTTGATAATGTTATTTGATTGGAGAAGAAAGGTAAAAGTCAATTTAGGCTGAAAAGTATGAATGGTTGGATTTGTCGATTGATCTAGTCTAGTATATAAGAATTTAACTTGAAATCTAAGCAAAAACCTATGGCCCCATATATATTTTGTAGTTATTGTATGGTCCAGCACGTGAGCTTAATCTATATTACACATGTAGTTGCTACTGATAATAATGTAGATTAGGGACACACCCACAACTAACTATTGCTTGTCAACCAAGTGATCAGTATAATCATTTCACATAAGTTTGTATGATCACACATTTTCCGAATTGATGTTGAAACCTGATAAGGTATAGATGTGTCCAACTCTTATTTTATGTCATTGGGTGTACCTTTAGCTTCGATCCATTTAGACAAAACGTAGGGGTCCCTTCTTTTAATAAACTGATTTTGCCTCTAACAAACACGTATAGATTTAACGGTTTAGTAGGTTGTGAAGGGTTTAAACCAATAAATTGCGTAAGAGTTGATTAAGTGACATACCTCTGTAAATTTGAAAATTTTATCTCCCCAATTATATTTAGACACATGTCTAGTCTGAATAGAGGAGGACGTGGCAATCATGCTCCTTGAGACTAATGACAAGTATTTCATACTAATATTGTAACATGTGGTACTTGTCTAACGGGATTCGGGTGGATCGTTCCCGACCCATGGCATGATGTTGCGGGATCCGAGAAGTGCACACTATTAGTTATTTTATTTTAGGTCTTTTCTTGTTTCAGTATGCGCTCCATGGGTGCAAAATTAAGATAACATGCCCCCAGCTCGTAAACTAGGAGAATAAGATTAAGGTCGTCACAAAAATCTAGATAGTAGACTATGGTATTTATATTAGAAACTCTAACTAATTGTGTTACTCTCGGGCACCTTTGGACTCGGCCCATTTAAGATACTGAGAGGGGACAGTTTTGTCAAGCATATAAAATAATGTATTTTTTCACATTATAAACACAACTAAACTGTATTTCTTATAATAAACTGTACTTCAACACTATAGTTTTCAGTCTCTTCGTTTGATTTGGTGTGACAATTTTCTTGAAAAGGCGGTAATGAAGATTAAAACCCTAATTGTTTGCTCTCGGACACCTTTGGACCCTACCCATTTGCAAGGGTCCATCTTGTCAAGTATGAAAAAAAGGGTGAAGTTCTTTGTACCTGTCCAATCGGGTCTAGATTGGGCTCATATCGGTCTGAAAATTTGTGGGCCAATCTTTTACATCAACTTTTATTGTGGACAGCGGAGTATTGTTCCTCGGCCCATTTGGAACGGACTTAAATAATGGGAAAATTGGTGCAATAAGCCAATTTCTTGAAATTTGAAATAAAGGCTATAATGTTTCTTTGTTTTTGAATAAAATTTAAATCTTCTGATCGGATGAGTGTGTAAAAGTGTTTGAACTTTTTATGAATAAAAGTGTTTGGTTGGTCTCCTCCTGTTCTCTTCCCCTTAATAATGTCCTTTGGTTTCATATTCTGTTGCATCTTTGGTTTCATATTCTGTTGCATCTTTGGTTTCATTAATCTTGTCAAGATCTGGTTCAGTGTTTTCTAATTCAAGAGAGATTTGTTGTTGGGTAGAGGTTCGGTTCACTATTTGTTTTTTTATGTTCCTTTCAAAATTTCCTTTTTAACTGGGCAAAACCGCAAAGCTTATGATAAGGCCTATTTAGCTATTTTTACCACATAAAGCCCATGCCCATGTCCAAATCACAAACAAACTATTAACTCATCTATGAAGTGGAAGAAGAAAAGAAGTTCATGAGTCCACAACTAACAGAGGAGTAGTCAATTACAATTCGTTTGGTATGATGTATGGACCATTCTTACTTGGTTAGCAAGGCCCATTTTCTAGTTTGGTTAGAGTATAGACCAAGTGCTAGTGGGCCAACTGCCCGGGCTAAAATTGATGGGCAGGCTTCCTATTGGCTGCTGCGGTCTACGTGGTAACTTTGAGCCAGATCTGATGGACCAAAAAAATCTGGGTTTTGGCCTGGAATGGTTCTTGGGCTACGGTCCACGTAGGAAAAATTAGTGTAAAATAGTGATTTACTGTCATTTTCAACTGGAATGGTTCTTTCTTCCCACGGAAGCCAAATGTACCAAACACAAAACTCGCTTCAACTGGCCCATTTTAAAACCAAGTTATATAGAAATAAAATAGTGACTTACACCCATTATGTAGAATGGTCCATCATCAATACCAAGCGGTGTTAAGCTAATTCATAAGCCCGACCTTGAGCGAGGTAGTAGTATTTAAAAAGTCAATTAAGCTAATTAGCAAGTGAGCGGACCTTGAGCGAGGTAGTAGTATTTAAAAAGTCAATTAAGCTAATTTGCAAGTGAGCGGACCTTGAGCGAGGTAGTAGTATTTAAAAAGTCAATTAAGCTAATTACAAGTGAGCGGACCTTAAATGAGGTAGTAGTATTTAAAAATTACGAGATACACGACATTATTTTGCATGGATAACAAACAAGTTCATACGCACACGAGAGCTGTGATTAATTATATGTTTAAATAGTGGAATCACATGTATTACGTTTATAAACAGCACAACAGAAACGAGCTTCTCTCATATTCGATTTCAATTTATTTTGTTGTTTACATTTAGTTTTCGCAAAGGAGTTTTTTTTTTAAAAGAAGTTAAAAGTATTATTGCTTCACAAAAATCGAACAACAGTATTGTTCAAGTTTCAACACCATACATGGTCCATATTGGGCCAGAAAAATAGCCAAGGCCTATTTCAAATAAAAAAACAAACTACCAAGCTGCCAAGTAGGGATGAGCATCAGTGGATGGAATGAATTTTCTGCTGGACTTGATCCGGAGAACTGTTTTTTTCCGGTCAAGATTACATGTTTTACCAAAATTTGGGTTTGAATTGGGTCAAAACCCAAAAATTCGTCCAACCGAGACGAGGTTTGGTACATCTAATCTTTCCACCCGAAACTAAGTCTATTTGCATGTGTTATTACTTACTAACATAAACTTAGACAAAGTGAAAAGAATATAATATTTTTTAAATTTCAATTTATCCAAGTGAGTGTGCTAGACTGCTATTGTAGTAGTTCATGAAATTTGAAATGAAAAATGATGTGCATGTGCTAGTGACTAGGTACTAGGTAGTGTTGCTTGGGTGGAATTAATTAAATGGTGTTGTTTAACTTCATGCAGATTAATTATTTGTTTGTGAGTTTTGTTGTGTAATGTGCAATAACTAATAATTAAATTAGTCCATTTTTTTTTTATCAACACTCAACAGGGTCAAAATGGGTCGGCCGGTCAAAATTTCCGATATCTGATCCGGGTCTCGTCGATAAAGCATGTCCTTATCTAGGTCCATTTGAATTCGGGTCAAATAGGATCAGGTGCGACGGTGCTCACCCTCTTGACTTCAAACCCGATGAGACAAAACTAGAACCAACAGGAAAACAGGCGGTGCACAGTTGACAAAACCTCATCTAAAGCAACCTCTAACATGGGAGTCATGACTCATAAGGTGGTCGAGTGGTAAGGAAGTTAAAGGTACAAGCATGAGGTAATGTCATCGAGTTCTCATAACGTGATTTCCTCAAAAAATGTAGTGTTACTCCTAATGGATTTATTAGTATTAGTTTTTTTTTTTTTAATAAGCTAATAATATTACTGAGGTTCAATTACCTACTACCTCTGTCTTCACGCCTTTATAACTACTTTCGATAATTGGCCTTGTGAGGATTCTGCAGCTCTCTGCATCTGATTTATTGAATTCTGTGAGTTTTCAATTTTTATATTTTCCAAAGTATATTATATCTTCAATTGCCCTCTTGTACTATGTACATTGCATCTGACAGCAATGGCACATTTTGCTGTTATTTCTTTACCCTCTGTGCTCAAGAATTCTAGAGTGCAAGACTAACATTGATCTTCTGACACAGATGCATAGTGATGGAAGACCAGTGCGTGACAAAGGACGGTAAGAAAAATTGTACAAACGGTACAATACAAACCTGAACAAAATCTTGTGGAGCAACCAGTTATAAGACTAGCAAACATTATTTGTGCAGAAATTATATTCGTAACACAGTATTGAGTCAATTACAAAGATGCAACAATTGATCCATCATCAGACTATAGTGTAACAACAAACATCAATTTCAAATAATGGGCTGGTGTACAAAGAGATACTGGACACTTACACATGATTAATTGATTAACAAAAACAAAAACAACTAAACACTGACAAATTCACACTCTTCCTAGGCACATACAGATACGCCTTGGATCTAAACAACCACAACATCACCAGGATTCCAACTCCATCAATCTAAAAACCACCAACCAAATATTCACTTTCAAAGAATCACGGTGTCTGCACATTCGAATCCTTATTCTCCTCCGAAGACGGCCGGTTCTCCGAGTCGGATTGCCTCACATCTTCAATCATTCTAACTACATCATTCATATTAGGTCTCATATCCGGCACCTTAGCCACGCAAGCCATAGCAATTTGGAGCATCTGCACCATCTCTTCTTCTATGTTCTGGAACTTCATCAACTCAACATCGAAAACCTCTGCAGTCCATTCCTCCCGAACCACTGACTGAACCCACCTTGGGAGGTCCACTATGTCCTCACGGCTTGGAGATTGACTTGGTTGCTTTCCGTGAGCATCTCAAGTAGTACAACCCCGAAACTGTACACGTCAGACTTGTGAGTGTGCTTTCGGGTTTCAATCACCTCTGGGGCCCGGTAGCCTGCATGTCGGGAAGATGCAGCAGGGAGATTCATGAGCGGGGCTAAGCCGAAATCGGAGATGCAACTGTCTAGATCTTGGTTTAGGAGGATATTTGAGGATTTGATGTTTCCATGAGTAAACTTGGCACCAACGACCGAGTGTACGTGAGAGATGCCTCTTGCTGCTCCTAGGGATATTTTAACCCTGGTATCCCAGTCAATGGGGCTCTGCCAATGTAGCCTTGTTTCCTGTTCAGAAACAAAGAGAACGTTATGTTATGGGATACTAGAGAATATGGCACGCAATACTCGCGTGCATTTTCTTAACATACATATTACCGAATTACATAACCAAACTAGATATTTCATCGGTCTATTCGTGTTTTAATTTATAAAACACATGTTTCATGAACTTACAAATTATGAAAAATCTGAATGAGGATTGGTAGATGCTCAAATTAGTAAGGAAGGAGATGATATAGAAGGTTCCGGTTTAAATTTTTTGTATCGCTTCAAATTAAAGTAACTAAAAATTTTTTGAAGGGGAGAGAGAGTGGTACGTAGCAGTTAAAACTTAAAACTTGTGAAAGTGTCATGGATCAATAAGCTTGCGGTTTAGAGAATTATTTCACTTCAAGTTATAGTTAATTTGAAAAAAAAAAAGAAAAGATTTTGGTCAGGTAACTATCCTGATCATCTTCACTTTTACAATAGTATAGATATGTAAAAGTCATGGACTCCTCCGAAAAAATGCAGACCACAGGTTGTAGGTGTTACATTTTTCTCTTCATCTTCCCTTGAGCCACAGATACAGGCAAAAATATTATGCATTGAAGTTGTTTTGTTTCTGTTGAGCTAAAAGGCTAAAACAGTTCAGTGCAAACAATTTTCCTATTTTATTATCTGTATATCAAACATGAACTTTCTGCTGCAACTCTACATGTTGATCATGTCATTAGAAAATAAAATCATAAACATCTACTGTATTCTTTATTTTCCTCTTTCAGTAAGTAGGCTCAGTCAGCTAGGATACAACAATACAAACACTTCTAGAGCTAACATAGCACGTGATAATACTGATGAGATAAACTAGAAAGCAATGGAGAGCAGAGAGTTGGTAAATACCGTGCAAAAGTGATGCCAAGCTGCCATTTGGGTAGTAATCACAGACCAGGAGCTTCTCATCCTTGGAGTAATAATAAGCACGTAAAGGCACAGTATTCTGATGTTGTCCAACTCTCCCAATTACTTCCATCTGTTGCTCAAAATCCTTCTTAGCCACAATCACCTCTTTCAATCTTTTCACAACCACAGTTGTCGACTCTTCCAACACAGCCTTGTATGCTGTTCCAAAACTACCTTTCCCCAGCACTTCAGCCGAAGCCCTTAACAAATCCTCAAGATCAAAGTTGTATGAACAACCTTCAAAGAAAACCAATTTGTTTTCTCAGGTTCTTGAACTCCACTTCCAAACTCTATACTCGGCTGCTTTTCACTCCTCCCAGCACCAGAAGACTTCACTTTTGGCACAGCAGTAGCATCATCGCCCTCCTTTTTCTTAATGCAGCAAAAGAATACACATAGAGCAAGAAGCAATAGAATTACGGCACCTCCAGCAGCTACTGCAATTATTACACCCAAGGGTATCCTTCTCCCGGAGCTTTGTATACGAGGGGGTGGAAGGAGGGAGCTTGGGGAAGGGGAAGCAGGTGGTGAAAGGCCGGAACAGGGAATCAAAGGAGGGCCACATAAAGAATTTCCAAGAAAAGAAGAATTCGGGAACCTTCGTAAAGAGGAAGGAACTGTGCCGTTCAAATGGTTGTTGCTTAAATTCAAACGCCTGAGGTGTGTCTGACCAAAATCGGGAATTGGCCCAGAAAGTGAGTTATTCTCTAAACCCAATGAAGTAAGTCGAGACAAATTGCGAACTGATGGTGGAATACTTCCGGTTAATGAATTGAATGAGAGTTCTAAAACGGCAAGTTGTGGAGAAAGTGAAGTAGGAATTTCTCCAGATATGTTATTGTTTTGGAGGTATAGGTAATGGAGAGATGGGAGCGAGGACATCAGCAGGTAAGCTACCACTTATCAGATTTGATCTAAGGCTAAGAGTTTGCAGGTTGACTAAATTTCCCAGAGTGTTGGTTGGAATAGGACCAGTGAGGCCAACTCCAGGGAGACGCACACCAATGACACTTGTACCATCCGCACTGCAATTGATACCTGTCCAAGATGTGCAGACGGAGGTATTGGAAGACCAGTTGAGCTTCCTTCCATGAGGTACAGCGTTGGAAAATGCCAGAAGGGCTTGTCTGTCCGAGTTTAGGTCCCCAAGAGATTGCGGGAGAAGACTGATAATGAGGACTACAGAAGAAAGTATTACCAAATTGGCAGAGCCGAGATTCTGAAAATTTCCTGTGCGCAAAGTAAATATTAAGATTACAAAAACAACACTATAATTGGGAAAAATAAAGTATAGGACAAAAAAAAAAAAGACAAGGAGTCTTGAGATTATACATTATACACTAAGTTCTTAGCATTGATGATGAAGGGGGAAATACCATGAAACACATCCCTTTTTATTTTTATTTCTTGTAAAATAACAAAAATTGCAGTTGAGGGAGAAAAAGAGTTACATGAAGTGATATCTGAAACATGCAATACACATATTTTGTCTTTCAACACGAAAAAAGATAAAACCAGATGAATATACTATCTGATGTAAATCTAAGCTAGATATATGATCCGTATACAGAGGCTGATCAGAAGCTGGAATAGACTAAAATCATATCCTTAGATAGTCCCTTAACATGGAGGCCGTCTCATCCTTTAAACTAAGATGTTTGAGCGTGAACATAAAGAGCTTTTCCAAATAAGCTATCTATAAATTGAAAAAATTTCCACAATAGTTATGAACATACTTGGTGAGAACTACTAAAATAATAATGGCATTAAAACTCTGTTACAGCTGATGAAAAGTGGTAATTATCTTCGGAAATAACAAAACAAGTAGTCCTAATAGAAACTTGCACTTTGCGATCCTCATTAATTAGCAGATGGACCAAAATACACAATATCGTCACAAAGCAAGGGTATCTCCAACCATAATGATTTGCCAAGACTCGGGAACGGCTGAAAAGTCATAAAACAAAAAGAGGATACAAGTATGTGGTGGAAAAGAGAAAAGAAAGTCATGCTTCGCAATGATCTAGCTCGGAAGAAGAGTGTCTAAAGTGATAATTGTTTGGTTTTTTGCATCTAAAGATGCCGTTGGCCAGCAAGATAGCAGACATTATCATTATCCAGATTTGACATTAACATAACTGTATTTCACCTCATGATTGAAGATAAGAAAATGTAGGAAATGAATCATTGTAATTCCTACTAGTACTTCTTTAGGCCTCTTTTACGACACTTGTTCAAGAATATGTAAACTTTCTGATGAGAATCCAAAGTAAAAAAAAAAAAAAAAAAAAAAAGAACAACCCTTTAGGCTACACAATTCCAAACCATACAATCCATTGTGAAAGCAAGTAAAACAACGTAAACACCAAAAACATTATCTTCCTAATTGACATTCCAAGTTGCGAAAACAACTAGATGATAAAACAAATAAAGAATGTGCAAACAAAATGACATCATGTAGAAACAGTCAGATCTGCTAATAAATTCGCTTCTTCCCAAACTAACAGCAACCAATGCTAAACAAGCGGAACCCACAAATTACATAGTCTACAAGTGTAATTGTGTAAAGAAAAAGAGGGGTTTTAGGTATTAGAGTACCTGGAATCATTTTGTGGCGGAATGTGCGTGTGTATATATCAAGAATGGCGAAGAATGAATGTTGAAAGAGAGGGTTGGAGTTGAGTGAGAACGTGAGCGAGTGGTAAAATCAGCAACACGGGCAACCGCATTTTAGTGTAGAGATTTGTGTTCACAGATCCGAAACAGAAAAGTGACAGTTAAATTGTGAGCTAAGCTGAATTCGTTGGTTTAATTAGTGTAAAAAATGAGCTGGAAAAATAGAGAAGATTGGAGAAATCAAGATAGAGAAGAAAGAAGAATAGAACAACAGAAAGTCGCACAACTCACTCACTCAACTGCTACGCTACTACTGTGTGTGTGAGACTGTATGTAGTGGTGTGGTGTCCTTTTACCAGTAGGGTCGGTTTTTTTTGGATGCCTCCTACTCCCCCTCCCTCTCTTATTTCAGTTTCATACGTTCCAATTTAATTTTCACATCTTTTAAATGAAAAATATATTTATTCGTTATCATTATCTCTCTCTTTATTATTATTTATCATACTTTATTATTATATTTATTCTTTATCACCATCTATTAATTTATTAAACTTTTTATCTTGTAATAAATGGCGTGGGAAGATGGAACAAATGAAGTATTTATTAAATTAACATTGCTTCTTATAATAATATAACATAATTTTATAATTAATCATCATCATTAGTATTATCTATTGTTCCCAATAATAATCTATTTACAAATAGTTATTATTTGAATACTATTATTTGAGTGATATTCAACTCACAAAAACATACTCCTTCATGCTTTAGATTATTTCGATTTGACTTTTATCAACACCATTATTTTAAGTTTTATTTAATCACATATAATACCTCTAATGAATTTTACTAAATATCTAATAAATTTAAAATGTAATATTTAATAATATGAATTTTAAAAAGATTTTATCGTAATTATGAAGCGAAGTTTGTAGGTGTTGACAAAAAATGACAAATAGGAAGTTGAGTCTGAACGTGAAGTATTTATTATTAGTGTTGTTTAACAAGTCGAGCCGAACTGAATATGTTATTCATCAAATACTATATGAGGTGCAATCGACCCTGAATTCCACTCAGCCCGCTGACAAATCGAGCTAATTTTTCGAGTTTGAGTCACAATAGATACTCTCAAACTTGGCTCATTTGATCGAACTATAGTCGAGCTCGAGACTCGATGAATGAGATATTCAACTCCGCTCGACTCGTATAAACAACACTAGAAGTATATAAGTGTTGATTTGTTGGATCTGAATATTAACTTTAAATGAGTATCAACAAGTTGAGGCTAGGTGGCTCGAAATTAAAATGAACTCAACTTGAACAACTTATCTAATAAGATGGGTTCTGAGTCTTAACAAACTAAGCTCTCGATAAGCTCAATTGAATCTCATAACATCACTATGCATTTGACTGCATTTTACATGATTCATGGACACACATAAAAAGTCCTACTTGTAGGGTTGTTACGCGAGTCGAGCCTTAACGAGGGCTCGACTCATTTCGTTCGATAAGGTAAGCAGTGAGCTCGAGCCTCATATTATGCTAGTTTATGTAGCAGAGCTTCATTTCGATAAAGCTCGTTAAGACTATTTTTTTTTTATAAATTTATATTTTTATACATATAATTAAGGCTCGTTAAAGCTCGTATTTTTTCGAGTTCGAGTCGAGCTCGTTACATGTCACTCAAGCTCGAGCTCCAGCCCCTTTTTTTACTCATTTTTGTTAGCGAGCCGAGCTCAGGCTCGGTTCGGCTCGTTTAATATCACTACCTACTTGTAACCTGTTTTAGTATTTCTTTATGGAAAGATTCCTGGAAAAAATAGGACAAAAGTAGCAGTTGATGAAGATACTTATTTAGAATTAAACAAATTTACAAAGCTTCTTTTTCTTTGCTTAAAAAATAAAGAAAATGGTTACTACGAGGTGTATTATTATGTTGGTTGGAATGTTGATGGAATGGGATTATTTTCCGAATGGGATGTATGTATAAATGGAACGTGTAGGTAATGAATGAATGCTAATTAATTGAGATTCGATTATTTTACTCGTAAGGAAAGGACTCGAGAAATAAGATGGGATTCTCGAAAACGTAAAGTTGCAAAAGGAGTCTAGCAATCATTAAGCATTTAAGTGATTACGCTTTGATATGTAAACATACCAACAAATGTAAGGTATTAACCAAGAACATAAGAATCAGCAGTAGAAGGCTGGGGGTTACACAAACCCCTGCTTGAAGAAATAACCAAGATGCTCGGATCTGTACAAAAAAGATTTCAAACTTGTGTTTGTCTACTGAGAAAGTAATCAAACGGGGATTGGATCTTTTAGCCAGTTATGGTGTAAATCTAGGCTGTCGTGTCTTTTTGTGATTTTGATAGTAATCACCCTTTGTCTGATGTGCGGTTATTGACTTGTACATGCTCAATAGCGTCATAAATGTAATTAACCAACATGTTTTGGCATTTAAAATTGGTACGAACATGAAACTATTAAAGACAGAAAGATGATATGGGTCTTTCTAGTAATTGACCTACGATCCACATAATGACTAGTTGGTAATTTCAAACAGTTGATAACAACTGATCAAGATCAACAGACAGACCAGTTGCTTCGGTTGTCAAACAAATGAGGCTTATAGTTTACTTAAAATTAACAATATGTAATTGGTATTAGGTTACGTCACTAATAAATGATAAATAAATTTAGAAAAATGTTTAAACACAAGTAAGGTGAGCAGCTAAATTCGACAATTGATGGAAGGAAATGGTAACTAGATACTACTGATTTATCATAGTAGTTACCTTCATAGCGTATTCAAAATTCAATTTGATGATTATTCAAAAGTAACTAGTCGTTAGATCGATAATATAGTGCGAGATAAGAATCAAATAACTACCGTACTTAAGAGTTAGGATACTAAAGTGCACTACTTCTTTTGATAGTACTAGAGTATTATGCATGAGCGAACTTTCAAAACTATTTTGAAAAGGTCACAAATGAAAAGTTATAAGTGCATCAAAATTCATATGATCTGCGATTTATCAACCATTTTCTATATATCTCAAAGGGTGTACATAGGTGTTGCTTATACAAAAGAGAGAACATTTGATCTAACCTTCCTAGCATAATTAAGCGCCAACTCTTCAAGACCTACCTTAATATTTGGGGTCTCAATAACCCCCTTGATCCTTTTATTGTTATGAATGAAAGAATCCCTTCCCACTAGCTATTGAAATGGGAGTCCCAACAATTCTCCACAAGTAGATGAGTATGCCACTCATATTAAAGGATATTCCTTCCTTTTTGATATATCTTTACTATGAACTCTCGACTTAACTTTTAAATTAGGATATATTAGACGATTAGTAGCTATATTTCATTCTCGTCATATACTAGAGAGGAGCAAGTTCACCTTCCTTTAAAAACAAAAACTTCAAAACCTAGCTCGTAGTGTTTGCATGAATAAGATATAGTAATAACAAATAAATATAATAAAAGTAAATGAGCCAAACATGATTAGTAGAGCCCTTCCAATTAGAAGAACAATTTGATATATTATGAAATCAAGACGTAGAGTTTACAATTTTCATTTTTCATTTTTTATTTTAAAAGTTTTGTGCTTGCCTAAAAGTAGTGGTTGCGCTAATTCAAGAATCTGGTTGTTATATTTTGTCCCGGATAAGATGAAGATCCACAAGATAAATATTTTGTTGTCTTTCTTCTCTTTTAGTTTTGGATGATGTGGTGAACTACTGTCCTACCGTAAATAATAAACCGCTCCCTCTTGCGTTCACGTAATAATCAAGTCCAGTATGTTTCATTTATGAATATCCTGTTAATAAATACAAAAATATCCAAATGATAAACCCATTGAGCAGTCTTCTTAATACTTTACTATATTAAATATTACCCGATATAATTTCATCTAATTTAAAAGTTGGAACTTGTAGAGAAATGTGTAATCTATTGATTTATATTAATTATAAATCTTTCTCATATGATCTATTTAACTCTTTTGGGAGTCGTTCAGTATAAATTTAATATGAGACGAAGATTGTCTTCGTGAAGATTCGAACCCAAATGGACGTGGTATTCCATCTCATCTAAAATCTCGAACTTGTAGAGATGTGTGAAATCTATTAATTTACATTAATTTTTCAATATTACCTATTATTATATTTTTTATTCTTTACCATCTATTTTTAAAACTACTAAGTAATTTTATTACTACTTTATATTTGAAGTTCTTAAAAGTATTCATTGGCATTGTTATAATATTTTACATCATTAGTGAAAAAATCATACAAACAACATTTAACATTTAAAGTGTTAATTATGATATTGGCCAACTTAATAAGTAGGATTAATAAGCAGGAGGGATACGTTAATTGCTTGTTGAATACGACAACTTTGTTGACTTTCTCTAAGTTGCTTTTCCGCCTAATCATTTCTTCACTTTTAGGGATCAAGTAACGTACTGTAGTTAATTTCAAATATGTAAGAATTATGATTGTTGTACGACCAGGCTATCAATTCAAAATTTAAAGATTGTTGACAACCTACGTACATGAATGGAAGAACAATTGCACATTCATGCAGATTGGGTCAACACCATTACACTACTACTACTCCGTACTTTACATTATTAGCTTAATTACTTCGCCTCGATCGAATTTTTTTATTTTATCATTTCAGTAATTTCAAACATAATTTATCATTTTAGTTTTCAATAATTGGTCCACTATCCAACAACTAATAATACACACATTACAATTAATTCTTTTTCATTTAAATAATACTTTATTCGTCAATGTAACCTTGTTTTATCTTTTCGTAAAAAAAGTATGGAAAATTGGAAGATTGATGTTATTTTGGTGAAAAATTGAATAAAACTTGATAGTGAATTATACAGTTAGAAAGTTGAACTAAAAGGTCAAAACTAAGAATTTATTGATATTGAGAGTGAAGTTGAACGCCTCAAAGTTTCGAGAAGTTCAAATGATTGAGAACACTACTAAGACACACAAGTGGAATCAATCAATAAGAATTACAAAGTTGTGCGTGCGTGATCTTCAACAATTATATGGTGGGTGACCAACTGTAAAGCCTTCCGGTACGAGCATGAGTGATGATAAAGTATACGGTAAAGGAATTATAATAGGGCCAATATATCAATGAATATCATTTCATGAGTAATCACATGACCCGAAAGAGACAAGTCTCCATGAATGCACTCTGGGCCTAAGGCATTTCTGATAGTGTTCTCTACTACCTACTCTTTCTCTTTCTTGGCGTTAAAATTCCATTTATTACGGTCTTCTGCATTTCAACTCTCATCGATTCTTTCTTTCCGGCGGTTGAGGCCAAATTTATTTTTATTTATCATTTCTTATAAACTTTACTTTTCATTTCGTTTTCTTTTCTAATTTCATTTTAAACTTCATTCTTCATTTCATTTTGTAATTCATTTTATTTTGTAATCGTAGCAGTAGCAGACAAGTGGTAAGATGCATGAGAGTGAACGTGGGTGAATTTACTCCAAACGCGTTTGGAGGTATCAAATTCAGTTGTGTTTGCATTTATTTCTTTCTTTCTTTCTCATCCTGATGTACGTCCTTCCTGTCCAGCATGTTGGTTTGGTTCACCTTTTAAATGTTGTACTACTAAATTCTCCAACTTAATACTCCTTCCACCCCGCTAGAAAATATAGCTATTGACCGTCCCGCTAAAGAATTTTATATTTTACTTTCAAATTTACATTTTTCTGTCAATTAACAAACAATAAATTATTGGCAATTTTAAAAACAACGCAAAAAGATTGTGCACTATTTTAGCGGAACGGAGGGAGTAAGTTACGATAAATCGGTTAATTGAAGTCATCATCCAAAAGTTTGAAGTTTAGATTCGAGTGATGATACAAAGAATTAAAGGACATTTGATAGTAATTGATAATTGAGGGCCAATAGCAATGCACGTACGAATTGGTTGGTGGCAGCATTTAGCTAATGTCCTGGAGTGTTGTTAAGAATATGCCAGCTTCCAATAGTGGACCAACTTTGACTATAACATTTCTCCAACCTTACAAACAACAACAAAACGAATTACATTACATGATAGATGTTCACATCAATGTCTATTTTATTAATACTCACAAAATCTCCATGTTTTTTTTTGAACTGGACAAATGACCGCATATTAGTATATGTTAATTATATGCTGCTACGCAAATAATTCTAAAAACCTTGGCTTATAGCTGCTAGAACAGAACATCTTTTGTTCTTCACTTGTAACTTCTTTTGCACCTTTCTCATTGGCATCTCGACGGTTACCCTAACTTTGAAAGCGGTCTAACTCCATGTTTAGCAATAGCTTATATCAAGTTTATCATGTAAATCTTATATTTGAATAAGTTTATTACGTGAATCTTTCGGTGATATCGATAAAATTGCATTGTCGATAATTTTATCAGAAAACTTATAAAAAAATGATAGTGATTTGTTTTATATATCGTATTTAACAAATCAGTAATTAATTTAATGAACACTTTTATAAAATCAATTTGTCCAATTAAATTTATTAACTTTATCATCTATCGATTCTGAAATTTAGCTTATCAATTAATTTTCTTAAAACACGGTCTAAATATGTAAGGTAAATGTGTGTGTTATTAATAAAATGATTTTTGTATAACTATAATTAAACATTGCATATACTACTTCAACCTACATATTCCAATAATAAAAACTATGTTGAAAAAATAGCAAATGACACATTTGACTTTGAACACGAAAATTAATGTGCAGTATGAATGATACTAATGGATATAAGTCCACACGGATTATAAATTGTGACATAAGAGGAAATGTGATAGTTACATTGGTACATACTCCCTCCGCCCCGGAGAAGCTGTCCATGTTATTGTTCATGCACAAGTTTTAAGGAGAGTAATATTATAACGCTATATAGTAAATGTGGGGTTTATTTTATGACTTTATTGTTAGTTGGTTTGATTGTTTAAGATACTTTTTGACTTTTTTAGAAGTAGTGGAGGATATACAATTATATAATTGTTTTTAAAATGACAAAGAAATGAAAGTGGACAACTCTATCGGGACGTAAAAATGGTAAAAGTGGACAACTTTTATGGGACGGACGTGTAATTTGTGAACTCAGGAAGTACTATTTAATCATATGTGCCGTTCTAGCCAACTGAAGTTTCAAATAGTTGGAGTTAATTGTTAAACTTACACCTCTTAAACCCTCGGGTAAACCTCACTATATGCTTGACTTGGTTGATGGGTAACAAAAACTCACCCCTATATGACCTTAGCTTGTGGGGCTTTGCTATCAGTACCCTGGTTCAGTTCATCTGCCAAAGTCCAAGTGTGAAACTCAATTCTATAGCCCATCTTAATAAGTTAATTGTTTCTCACTGGGCCGGATCTATCGTTTATGCATGATGGGTCTTGCAATTTATGTAGTCTCATCATGACATCATTTATATATCTGTATGTATTTTTGTTGCACATATCTCAATTCGAATAGAGTTTTTGTAGCCGATTTATCTGAAAAACTCATCTTCAATTGAGATAAGCTGATTCGAGTTTGGGCCAAAACACTCGCTTGTTTTCCAACCCAGTTGTGTGAAAGAATTGGGGCTTACAATGTGTAAGCATTCATGGTGCTAGTCTAAAAGTTCGTTGTTACAAGAACTCGTGCCTAACTTTTGCTATAAAATTTTGTCTGCAATAAATTTTGTCACGAAATTCTTGAAAGTTTTAAGCATTTGTATTTCAGGTTGTTGGTCTGCTTTGGGATTTCATCTTCTTTTGAAGTTAAGACTCATATTTCCATTATGATTTCTGTTTTATCCGGTGGTTGTATACTTGTATATGTACTATATCCATACTTTTCATACTTCAGAAATAAAAATGATATGATATGACTGCACAAATAAAACTAATACCCCTTATCCCATTATAAAACTTCCCTTTTTGTGCATACCACTAGAAATTACACACTGAAATCGAAAGTGCATGATAGGTCCCAACGGAAAGCTATTCCGAGGCAGGCACCGATGTTGCAACTACTAGTCGGGGGAATGAGGCGTCCTACACTACAAATTACTCTCATGTTTCGAGGGCTACAACTGAGATAAATTTCATGCCATGCACCTCAAACTCGAAAGGTAAAACGCCTATGGTGGTAGAAGGGACGGATTACAACTATAAAGAGGAAAGTGAAGAGGAAGGTTACACTGAGGCTGCTAAAGCTACCAATGTTGCTACTGACCGTCGGGATGATGAGTATAATCTTTCTGAACAGATATGTTCATGGTGTAAGATAACTATGGCAAACAGGTCAAATTTGCCAGCACTTGAAACATGTATTGTTCTAACTGCAGACAATTGAAAACTGGGTGCATCGCGTACACACTAGAGCTTGAGCATGAAAAGAATATTCATTGGATTATGTACAAGATTCAAGCCAAAACTTCTGCAGCAATGAACTTAGAAAATTGTAATCAGCTGAGAAAGGTCACCTTCTCGCATAACTCTATGAACTTGAAGACTGAACTACCTGGGCCACTCACTTGCATAAGCGAAATATTCGCATGAACCCTCATGTCCTGACACCCTTAACTTTGTCTCTGATTTCACGAAACAGTGAATCTTTTTGCATGTCGGCATGTGATGTCAATTCTAGAGGAACGACATCCGAAGGGTAGATTCCCCTGCAACAGAATCAAACAAATGAAATATATGTTTCAAACAACAGAAGCAGTCTCCTACACAGGATGTACCAAGTTCGGTATTACATTCCAACAAGATGAACACAATTCTAGAGGAACATTAATTATGAAGCTGTAAATGATTACCGTCTTACACATGGTGAACACAACTTGGAAGGCAATTCTCAATTAAACTTTGAAAGAACAGAACAGGATTGTAACTAGGGTTAGGATGCGGAAAGTGGAAACTCCTAATTCCACACCTCCAAAGTGCTGATTGGACCATTAGAAACTAAGCTATCTTTCAGCAGTACAATACAAAGTGTGTTGACACTGACTTTATGCAGCAATATACATTCAGTGAAGGTTATTTAGGGACTGTTGATGAAGGTGGCATTGCAATACCGGACAATACCAGATACTGATGAGCAATAGGTGACAAACAACTCAAATTAACTATAGAATTAAACCCTTAATCAATTCACTATTCACTATACAACGGCATGATTTTGAAAGTAACTAAACTTATCCCTATCTACACATAATGTTTGATGGGCTATGAGCAAATAAATTTGGATGACAACAGCAAACAGTCAGGATTGTTTTATCATTTTTGTACGACTAGTGTTTCAGACTTTCAGTGTACAAGTGCATAATCACAGTAACTTTAAGCAAATGTTCTTTTAAGAACGACAGACAGACATAGGGATCCATATTTGAATATCTACACATTCACATTCAATCATGAAAGTAATGCATTAATATCCAAGTAATGCAATAAGTTGTTAGTTATGATAATACCCGACTAAAAAGAAAAGAAAAAACATCTATCAAAAGAAATATAATCATGTAAGAACTAGATACCTATGATACATTAACAGAAACGAGAACTTACACAGATGAATTTACATTCTATGTAATAATAAGCTAGTTTATCATAAAATTGGAAAGTTGGATCCAAAAGAAAACTACCGGATGGCATAGAAAAGCGTGACTGGTTCAGATTCTGGAACTCCATCAGTGCCAACTTTAACTCCTCAGCCACATCCACCAGTGCACCATGTTAGAATATGTATATATCTAGAATCCTAGTTAGATTAGAATACTTGGTGATCAAGCTATCACATTGTTTAAATACATGTACTCATCATTGAATCCAATAATAAGAAATATATTCTTATAATCTTACATGGTATCACGCCGAACATCGGTCCCTCTCTTCCGCTGCTAGCCGCCGCTGTTCGATCCTCCTTCTACTCCTGTTTCCAGCCTCACGCCTCCACACAACATCGACTTAGCCTCACGCTAAATCGATAAATTCTCCTCTCTTCTCTGAACAGTTTTCCGGCACCCACCACGTCTGATCAATCACCCAAGTTTCATCCCGCTCTCTCTATCACCAACGTCCGCTCCCTGATTCCCATCACACTGGATCATGAGACCGGTATGTATCATTCTTGGGTCACGTTATTCCAGGTTCAAGCACGGGTGCATAACCTTATGCATCACATCATCCCTTCGACAGAAGAAACCGCCATCGCCAAAATCAAGGCTCTCAAAGAAGCCGATGTTGATCTCTATGATCGACTTGATGCCGTCGTATTACAGTGGATCTATGCAACAGTCTCTTCTGACATTCTTCATGCCATTCTTGTCAAGAACGTCGAGCTGCTTTGCTTGGTCCCGTCTTGAGCAGATATTCATGGATAACAAAGGTTCTCGAGCTACCCATCTTGAAGAGGAACTCCACGGCGTCGCCTCGACAACTTCCCATCTGCGAGGCTTATTGCAATCATGTCGAGTCATTAGCGATAGGCTTGCCGGCGTGGGTATAGAGGTCTCTCCTAGCCGTCTTGTTCTCCGTCTTCTCGGCTTAACTGGCGAGGCATATTACGCACCGTGGACTATGTGCAAAATCGGGATCCTCTCCTTCCTTTGAAAGTGTTAGTTCTCGCATCAAATTAGCGGGCGCACCCAAACATCGTGCCCGACAAAGCGGTGGCTCGGCTCTTTTGATCTCTTACGGTAGTACCATACGGAAATAACTTAAACCTGTATCTCTCCTTCTTCTTGTTCTTCGGCGGTACCTAACTCCAAAAACAAGAAGAAGAATAACCCCAGGTGGTCCAAACCAAAACCGTGGCGACAATTAGGACCGCCAGCGGGACCTCCTCCCAACCTTGGCGGCCTCCCGGCTACCACGCCATGGCGATCATACGGATGGCCTTGGCGGTGGTCTCCGCCATCTTGCCCATATCCTACGGCTCCACAGCCACATCTGCTCCCCTCCGGTCGGAGGACTTCTCGTCCTCGTCCGCCTAACCACGAGCATTCTTCTGGTGCATCACCAACTAACGTCGGCCGTGCATACCTTGGGACTTACTCCTCCGGATGCTAAGCGGTACATGGATCTGGTGCTTCTTCCCATATGACACCGACAAAGGTACTCTCTCTTCTTATTTCAATTCGAGCACTTATAATCGTCGAGTTGTTGTTGGTAATGGTCGTATGATTCGATTAAAGGTTATGGTAACACTTCTTTCTCTCCCCACCTCCTCTTCTCTTGAAAAGCGTGTTACATACCACAACCTTGTCAAAACCTCATCTCATTCCCAAATTTACCACGATAACTCTGTTTCTATTGAATTTGACCCGTCGGCTTTTACAAGGATTTCTGACGGAGAAGCGAATCATGAGATGTGATAGCTTGGTGACCTCTATCCGATCCACCCCAACCGTAAGCCACCCACTTGATTACCTTTTGGTTTCTTCTCTTGCTTTTTGGCATAGTCGTTTAGGGCATCCGGGAGAGACTACTCTTCGATCTCTCTCTAGCAAGAATTATATTCATTGTAATGCTCTTAAACATCAGTTTTGTCCATCATGTTCTTTGGGGAAACAAATAAAATTGCCGTTTCATAATTCATTGTCAAACACTACTTCTCCCTTTGATATTGTGCATAGTGATCTCTGGACTTCTCCGATAGCTAGCTCAGCGGACACCGCTATTATGTGCTTTTCTTGATGATTTTCTAAGTTTTTATGGACCTTTCCTATCTCTAAGAAATCTCAAGTGTATGCTATCTTCACTATGTTTCATGCCTTTGTTCGCACCCATTTCAATACTTCTATTAAGAATATACAATGCGATAATGGCAAGGAATTTGACAATGGTCTATTTCACTCCTTTGCCCAAACTAACGGTATTCACTTCCGTTTTTCTTGTCCTCACACTTCATCTCAAAGCAAGCGAAAGGCATATTCATTCCCTAAACAATATAATCCGGACACTTCTTGCTCACGCATCCATACCTACCTTTTGGCATCATGCACTTGCCACATAACTTATCTTCTCAACATCCTTCCCTCGAAGGTGCTTAACTCTTCCTCCCTACTCAAATTCTCTACAACAAACTTCCAAGCTATAACCATCTTCGTGTTTTTGGTTGTCTTTGTTTTCCCTCTTCCCATCCCCACTATAAACAAACTCAAGCTCGTTCGGTCCGTGTGTATTTATGGGGTATCCTTAGATCATCGGGATACAAGTGTTATGAGATCTCTAGTCGTAAGATATTTGTCTCTCGACATGTCGTTTTAGCGAAACCACTTTCCCTTTTTCCACACCTTGCATGAAACTCGAACACACGAGTATTTGGATTCGAGAATCGAACCGCCATTCTTCATCATATGCTTGATCCGGTCATTCGACCAACCGGTTCTGCCCTCTTGAAGCGCCTCTCCCTTCCCATGGGATTACTTGATCTGCACTGACCCCTCCTTGATTCTGCTCCACAGGCGTGCCGACCCTCCGGATTCTGCTCCACAGCGTCTTGACCCTCGGTGATTACGCCTTAGCTGGGCCGCCTCCTCCCAAAGTTCGGACCGATCCAGACGGCCGTTACCTCCACCCGCCTCGCGTATTGAATCAAAATACTATGGTCCAAATTTCGTTAACTTTGCCTCCTCTGCGATTTTCACCTCTTCCTCGTAATCCGTCCATGCTTTAAGATCCAAATTGAAAATCCATGCTTGATGAATATAATGCTCTTATTGATAATAAGACTTGGGAGTTAGTTCTAAGCCACGAATGCAAATATTATTCGATCTATGTGGATTTTTCGTCATAAAAAAGAAATCGGCGGTTTTTGGCGACATAAGGCTCCGTCTTGTAGGTGATGGTCGATCTCGTGAGAAGGTGTTGATTGTGATGAGACATTGATCCTGTCGTCAAGCCGACCTCTATTCGCACCGTACTTAGCATTGCGATATCTCGATCTTGGCGATTCACCAACAGCGTTAAGAATGCGTTTCTTCACGGTAACCTTCTGAAACCGTCTACATGCATCGACTTTGGGGTTTGAGACTCGAATTTCGACCATGTTTGTTCTTGAAGAAATCTCTCTGGTTGAAAGCAAGCACCTGGGCTTGGTACGGTACTTTCTTGACCATATTGCATTGTTGGTTTCTCTCATAAAGTTGACCATTCATTGTTTATCTACCGCGTGGTTACGACATTGCCTATATTCTTCTCTATGTTGACGATATTATTCTCATTGCATCCACTAACACTCTTCGCAGCTCGATTATGGCCTTCTTAAGTGCCAAATTTGCTATGAAGGACCTTGGTCCTCTCAGTTACTTCTTGGGTATCGCTGTAACTCGAAACAAGGATGGTTTATTTCTCTCCCAGAAACAATATGCAGACGAGATTCTTGATAGAGCTGGCATGTCCACACCGCCGCCATCGCAAACACCGGTCGACACTAAACTTCGGCTCCTTGGATGCTCCTCCATTGTTGATCCCACCACATATCGTCAACTTCTTTGGTGCTCTTGATTATCTCATTCACTCGTCGGATATCTCTTATGCGGTTCAGCAGTGTGTCTTCACATGCACGATCCTCGGGTTGATAATATGAATGCTCTCAGCGTATTATCGCTACATTGAGAACGAGGACTTTGGATTGCAATTATATAAATCGCGAGTGGACACCTTGACTTCCTATCACGGATCTTGTTGGGGTGGTTGTCCGGATACTAGCGATCCACTTAGGTTATTGTGTTTTTCTTGGTGATAATCTCATCTCTTGGTCTTCTAAGCGACAACACACTCTTTCTCGCTCCAGTGCCGAAGAAGAATATCGCGGTGTTGCTAATGTTGTTTCTGAATCTTGTTGGCTTCGCAATTTACTTCTCGGCGCACTTCCGGTTCATAAAGCAGCGCTTCGTTCTTGTGACAATGTTAGTGCTATTTACTTGTCGGTAATCGATCAACATCAACGCCGAAGCACATAGAGATGGATATACACTTCGTCCATGAAAAGGTTGCGAGGTGAAGTTGAGTCTTACATGTCCCCACTCGTTGTCAGTTGCGACATTTTACTAAGGGACTTCCGAAGATTCTCTTTGATGATTTTCGTGACAATCTAAGCATTCGCAAGCCTCCCGCTTCGACTGCGGGGGTGTGTTAGAATATGTATATATCTAGAATCCTAGTTAGATTAGACTTAGATTAGAATACTTGGTGATCAAGTTATCACATTGTTTAAATACATGTACTCATCATTGAATCCAATAATAAGAAATATATTCTTATAATCTTACACACCAAGAAGTGAACTAGTTGCCTGTTCAGCAAGTTTACAGAATACAGGCAAGAGAGTAACCAAATAAGAAGTTGTACGATGAAAATATGACCAAACGTAAAGTCTCTGACCGAAGCTCAACGTTCACTGTACTTCAAATGAATAACAAAAACAGCTAGCAGCATAGGTATGTAGATAAACAGAAATCATCATGTTCCTATAAATATTGGAAAACTTTCACATGGAACAAATACACACCTGCATATCCTGGCGGATGGACCTGCGGTCAGCGCTCTTAATCAAATATTCAGTGACTAAATCAACGGTATCATAGCTCGGTTCATCTTTAATCTTGAGCCTTGCATGTAACGTTCTTTCCAAATTGAAAACCTCACTATTTATGGCTTCTAAGGCCTCCTTCATCACACTCAATTTGGCATGGCACACCTGCATAACGAAAATTATATGTGATTAGTAACTTCTAAAGATTCTAGGCATTAGAGTAAACAACATATGCACACCCAGACATGATCATGATGCCCAACATTTAATTTGGAAATGCCAATTAAACAAGTTGCCTCTTTTAGCCATTCTAAAAGAGCTTCTGAAGCATTTTGGAGGAATTTAAACCCAGGACTCTAGTAGAGCAAAACTATAATTAAATTAAGCACTCACAAAGAAACTACTAAAAAGGGAGCTCATTTTGGCACAAAGTTTATTTAGACATTAGACAAATGCAGAAAAAAATCACTTACAATACGTTCATAACTTCGTAAGTACATTTTATGGCTATAAATTATGCGAAAGGTTTCTCCCAGGAACATGTTGCATCTTGTAATTTTGGTAACCAACCAAGGCTGTGTCGGTGAATTAGTAATTAATCACTGTATTTGGTGTTCCTGTCGATATATGCATAAATCCTTATCAGTTGTTTGCTATCTATGCACTTCAATATCACGTCAACGTTATCACTTACGTAGGTGTCAAGTCACGCGCCACAAAATGAAGTAGCACTCACGGCATTCAAACAAATCTGAAAAGATCTTCTGATGAAATTGACAAATCAAAATGTATACAAAGCGAGAGCACAAGAGCCGTAGTTATCGATCTCGGATAGCGTGAGCGGCTACCCAGCGAGGCGGGATGAGTGCTATTCAAATATTGCACATACTTGTCATAAAAATTATATAGTACTCATAATATTCATATATTTGCAAATAAATATACAAAATCCAAGAAATTACTAACTTTAGTGTGATAACTTGACAAGAAATTGCAAGGCTATCGGCAATAGTAATTTTAGATCGAATCGGGTTAGTCTGATGGAGGGTAGCATATTTAGTTCGAATAACTTGTAACTTGGAATTGCTCATGATTTAGCGAGGACGAATGTAGATTTATAGATGCACTAAATTTTACTATATGATGTATTTGTTGATATTGGTTTCTAAAATCAAGTCATTTTATTCTTTAAAAAAAAAAAATCAACTTGGTCAAGTTCATGCTCAATACCAAGAGAGAACAACCATATTGTTGTACACCAAAATTCTAGTCATGGAGTTCATGTAGTCTAGTTAGAATATTCTAGAATACTTTACCAAAATTCTTACATTGTTTTTAGGCATCCATCAGTCATATCAAGAAACCAACTACTGATCACTTGTATCAATATCCCAAGTTCGAAGATTGCTTGGAGTTGAAGGGGATACAAAGGAATTTTCTTTGGGGAGGAGGTCTAGAGAAGGACAAGAGGAAGATTGCTTGGATAAAATGGGAACAAGTGTGTGTTGAGAAGGAAGAAGGAGGTCTTGGAGTCAAAGATCTAAATACGTTCAATGTGGCACTTCTTGGTAAGTGGGTGTGGAGATTGCTCACAAGAAAGGATGATCTTTGGGCTAGAGTTGTGAACTCTAAGTATGGCAATTTTTGGGATTGTGTGAATTTGTGGAAATATAGAGGGAAGCCGGTAGCTTCTTGGTCGAGTTGGTGGAAAGATCTTGTGAAATTGATTGGCGTGGAGGGTTGGTTTGAAGCGAGATGTAGAAGGGAGATTGGAAAAGGAGATGCTACCCGGTTTGGATAGACAAGTGGAGTGGTTTGGGTCAACCTTTAAAACACATTTTCCCACGGTTGTTTAGACTTGATGCTAATCATGATGCATGGGTAGGTGAACGTCTATCGATGAGTAATGGTATGCTAATTTTCAAGTGGGATTGGAAAAGAGTGTTGATGGAAAGAGAGATGGATGTAGTGAGGGACCTTGAAACAAGACTAGCAACGGTGTTAATTAAGGAGGAAGTGGAAGATCGTTGGGTGTGGGAAGGTGACAAGGAATCTAGCTACTTTACAAAGGAAGGCTATAGGATTCTCAATAAAAAGGAGGAAATTTTTAGTGTGAATCGGTGGGCGAATTTCATTTGGAACAAATGGGCACCATTGAAGGTCAATACTTTTATTTGGAGGGTGCTACAAGATAGGATACCTTCAAAGGTGAACTTAGAGAAGTGAGGAATTTTTATGAATGAAGAGATGATTTGTTGTAAAAGATGTGAAGGATGTCCGGAGAATGTGGGTCATTTGTTTGTAGAGTGTGCTTTTGCTAGCAAGGTTTGGAGCCTCGTTTATCGGTGGTTAGGAGTGGAGGTGGATTTTGAGGAGGGAGAATCCGTTCAAGATTTGGTTCGACTTCATGGGGAGATAAGGTTGAAGCGAGAGAAAAATTTGTGGAATGTTTTTTGGCACGCTACCGTGTGGAACCTTTGGTTATCAAGGAATGATCTCAATTTTAAAGATGAGAAGTTAAGTCCGTGGCAAGTGCTCGAAAAAATACAATTCAACTTGTGGTTTTGGTTAAAAGGCAAGGGAGAATTATTGTCGTACAATTATTTTGATTCTTGGTTGAGAGAACCCTTGATTTGCCTTGGGTTAAAGTAGTTTTGGTGTATTTAACAAGGAGCAAGGAGAATGAATGGAGTTTTTAAGCTCTTGCTTTGGAGGCAGTTCTTGGGAAGACCTTTGGATTTGTAAATTGAAGTGTGGGGGTTGTGTGTGAATGCAATGGGGATTAGTGGAGAATGATGTCACTAAAAGGAAGAAAGGAGGAAAAGGCACGTGTGGTATGGATGGAGGATGAGACAATGATGGAGGTGATGATTTAGGTGATGATTGAGGATGGGGACCGCTAGTGTCCTTTTGTTCTTTCTAACCTTTATTTTGCTTCTTTTCTTCTTCTTTGTTCAGCAGATTCCCTTTGGACTTTTCTCCGACTGATTTTGAGTAAGTTGACTCGTGATTGAGGTCTAATCTCTTGGTTAGGCCAATGATTTTCGAGTTTCAACTCAAGAAGCTAGGCCATTGTGATCTAGCTTTAAATTCCTTGAGGTTTTGGCTTCTACCGTTTAAACTTGTCGTGTTATCTTTTCGTATCACTTTCTTTTCCTACCGTTTGTTCTAGCTAAGTATTATAGGTGTAGGGGGGTATGCAAATACTGAACACGTGATCTAACTACATCTTAAATTACTTGCCACTCACTTTGAAAGATAAGTGTAGGGTGGAGGGGTGTAGCTAATAGAAAACGTGTTTGTTTTATCTGGTATCCCTTAAATTTCTTACCTCGTACTTAGCATAGAACAAAAGGAGGAGGTTTGTGATCCGATTTGTTAAATACGGTGCGTCTTTTCGGTTGAAGAGCTCGTCTTGTTACTTCGAGACCTCGCTTTAAATTCCTTGCCACTCACTTTGAAAGATAAGTGAAGGGTGTAGGAGCGTAGGCTATGAATGTGATGGAGATTTTTAATTTACCCGGTTTTGTTTTGGCCCGTTTGGTTTCGAAGTTTAGCCTCCTTCTTGGTGTGTGTTGTTGCTGTTTTGGTGCGATGCAATAGGGGTCCATGATGGTTATGGTTGACATGGAATGAAGACTTTGAGTAGATTCTTGGGTGACATTGGTTTTGGAATGCTCAGATTGTTTCTTCGGGTTCTGATTCTCCTTGTAGCCCTGATTTGTTAGATTTGGTTGTCTCCATTACTCCTTCTCGGTTTTGGTTGTTGTATTAATAGTGGAGTGAGGTTGTAATCCTTTCTTTTCGTGTATTGTTGTAGAGTATATCTTATACTCTCGAGATTTGAGTTGAATAAATTTTTAGCCGTTTCAAAAAAAAAAAATCGAGTTGAAAATTAAACCGGTTCTTGTTGGGTCTAAATCGGTGCCTATTTCAATTCTTCAATTTGCGGATGATTCTCTGATCCTTGGGGAGTTTTCGGAGCATACTTTGGTGTCGTGAAGGCGATTCTAAGGTGCTTTGAACTTGTTTCGGGTTTGAAAATTAATTTCCAGAAGCGTAGTCTAATGGGTGTGGGTTTGACGGAAGAAGAACTTACGATTGGGGCGACTTTGCTTAACTGTACCGTGGGCTCTTTCCCCTTTACGTACTTAGGCTTGCCGGTTGGAGGTAAAATGTGTGATAAGACGATGTGGAAGGAGGTGATTAGAAAGTTCGAGAAGCGTCTAGGTGCATGGGAGAATAGATTTTTGTCGTTGGGCGGACGTATTGTACTAATAAAATCGGTACTTAATGCTTTGCCTCTCTATTTTTTATCTTTCTTCAAGGCACCAGAATCGATTCTCCTTTGTTTGAAAAGCATGCAAAGAAATTTCTTGTGGGGAGGAAAGCCTCATTGTGATCGTCGGAAGATCTCTTGGGTGAAATGGGACATTGTTTGCAAGGAAAAGGAGGAAGGGGGTCTTGGCATTAAAAATTTAAAGTCCTTTAATCTTGCTCTCCTTGGTAGATGGGTGTGGAGAATCTTACAAGGTGGGGAGGACCTTTGGTGGAAAGTGCTAGACTCTAAATATGGATCCTTTTTACATAATGTGGAGCATTTTTTGAGTAATAATTCCGGTAGAAGTTAAGTGGTCGGTATGGTGGAAAGACATTATTAAGTGGGTAGGTGCCAAGGATTGGTTCGTGTCAAATGTTTGCAAGAGAATTGGCAATGGTAATGTTACTCTATTTTGGGAGGAGAAGTGGGGTAATTTACCGGAGAGCTTGAAAGTTTTATACCCGAGGTTGTATGCCTTGGAGATGAATAAGCGTTGTTTGTTCTCGCAAAGGGTAGTAGGTGTGGGGTCCACCAATGCATGGGAGTGGAGGCGTAACTTATTTAGTTGGGAAGAAAGTGAGGTTCTAGCTATTGAAGCAATTGTAAATGCCTTAGCCCGAAATGCAAATGTGAATGATATGTGGTTGTGGAAGGAGGGGAACAATGTGATTTACACCACCAAGGTCGGTTATCGAGTTTTGGAGACATGTGTGGAGGAGGAGTCTTGCAAACCTTGGTTTAAAGTGTTTTGGAATAAATGGGTTCCGTCGAAGGTGAATGCTTTTGTTTGGAAGGTGTTACAAGATCGCATTCCGTCGAAGAAAAATTTGAAGAACCGAGGGGTGTTTATAAATGATAGTGATCTTGCTTGTAAACATTGTGAAGAGTTTGTTGATAGCACGGGGCATATTTTTAGAGAATGCGTAGTTGCTAAACGCGTGTGGGATTTGTTGTATAGGTGGCTCAAAAAGGAGGTGGTGAGTGCCTCGAGTGTTGAAAATTCTTTGGAACTTCATATGGGGCTAACAAGAGGCCGGAACACGGAGGTGTGGAATGTGTTTTGGCATGCAACAATTTGGAATATTTGGTTGGCTCGTAATAGTTTTGTCTACAAAAATGAGGTTAGATCACCGGATGTTATAGTGGAGCGAGTAAAGTTGAATACTTGGGCTTGGTTTACGGGGAAGGGTCAGCTGAAATCTTATAACCAAGTAAATTCGTGGCTCTTGGAACCGGTGTTGTGTCTCAATTTGTAGGAAGTTTTGGAAATGTTTTGGGTGGTCCGGGTGGCTTTTTTTTTTTTTTTGTCTCTGTTGTTTAGTTGTGCAGGTTTGAGCTGAGGGACAGAGTGATTAATTGATGCAGACAGATCTTGGGCGCCGGATGATGTTGACAGAGAAAGAATTAGAGGCCACATGCATTTTAATGAGGTACAAGTCTTTGAGGTGCAAGTCTTGATGATGTTGGTTTTATTCTTGCCATGATGTTGTCATCGCATGATGAAGTGATAATGAGGATGTTTTTGAGATCAAGGCGTGTGGGTGGACATGGTGTGGTCGATTTTGTCTTCTTGTGGCTAAGCACATTTTTAGCCTTTCACTTCCATGTGATTTGTATGGGCTAAGTATACTTGGTTTTGAGAGGTTTGTTACTTCAATGATTTTCCAAGTTTCAACTCGAGTAATTAAGCCATGGTGACTTAGTTTTAAATAGCTTGAGGAGCTCGAGGATTAGATCATTGTTGATTTAATCTTAAATATCTTGGCGTGCTTTTGTGTGTTTTGGAGTTTTTGCGTTAGTGTTGGTGTTTCATCCGGTTTTGAGAAGGGTGGCGTGTGCTTTCTATGATCACGGGTTTCTAACTCAAGTAACTCGACCAGTGTGATTTAGTTTTAAATATCTTGAGGGGCTCAAGGGATTGAACCCTTGTGATTCAATAGTGAATATCTTGAGGGTGTGTGGTTCTGGGTTACTTTCCTAGCCTTTGATCAGCTATTAAATTACGTGCCACTTGTCTTGAAAGATAGCAAAGGGTGGAGGAATGTGGTTAAGAAGAGGCCCGGAGTGGTTCTGTGGTGTTTACATCACCGTTGTCGTATTGGGCGTGTTTAAATACTATCCAATATCGGCCTGGAGTCGTGAGGGTTGATGAATGCGTACCCCAAACCAATACGTACAAAAGTACGGACGTCGGTAAAACAGACACTACCGGTTGGTTTTATATGATTTGTGGGATCTCCTTCAAATTTCTTGAAATTGGTTTACGAGATGATGCAACATATTAGGGGCTTCGAATTCCATGGACTTTTCTCTGGGCGCACTTTTGTTTTTGGAACTTTGGAGAGTGGCTTTCTTTTTTAGTGTGGTTCATGGAGCTTCATTTGCAATTGTAATCTTGGTGGTGTAGTGGGGATAGTGCATTTTTGGTTTTCTGTTAGTTGCGGTGCTTTGTTGTTTTTTGGTGGAACTGTTTTGCTTGAAGTGGTCTTGAACTCTGTATTTTGTCGTTTGGAGAGCATTTCTTATGCTCTGTTGTTTATGAATAAAATTTTTAGCCGTTTCAAAAAAAAAAAAATCCCAAGTTCGAAGCAAATCTTATAAATTAGACCAAAAGAGGATCCTCAAAATATCAAAATAATTTGTTTAAAAGATCGGGAATTCTTTCCAGAAACATAATATATTTATTATACCGGTTAACATTATTAAGAAAAATACGACCTTCAACAAGTTTTATACATTGCGTTATCAAATGTATATATTATATATTTTCTTCTTAATTATGAACACAAAGTCTCATGAGAGCCGATCTTTTGATAACTTATCTAGAAACGACATATGTTATCAATAAAACCATCCATGTTATTAATCAAAATATCTATGTTGTTAACGAAATAAGTCTCGTTGTAATATGAAAAAATACTAATGTTGAGAATATAGGTGTTTTGATTAATAATATCGATGATTTTATTGAAAATATAGGTCCGTCTCTAGATAAATTATCCAGAAACCGTCTCAGGAGAGACTGCTCAGAATAATGAATGAGTAATAAAAAAACATTGGAATTAATATATAATAAGATGGTGGAATTAATATTGAACAAATCAATTAAACGGCACAGTTGAATGCATCTAGCATCAATGTCAACAACACGGAGACACATATGAATGCATTCCGAGGATCGAAAACCGAAGGTCAACATCAATAGCAACAACAAGACATATGAATACATTCAGAGGATTGAAAGAAGTGAATATAAGCATCAAAGGGTCCAAAGGCATTAGCAACAACACAACAGTGAATGCATTCGGCATGGAATGGTCTAAAAATGTGGTTGACGAAGAAAATGATCCACATCTATAGTATTTAATATACTCTATAAAGTTGAGGAATTCTAGCATCAGATAGGACTATATTTTATCTAACATTAGATAGTCTTGTACTTAACATTAAACCATCAAAATTGATATTGGATAAATCTGGATCGTCAATCAAGCCCTCTCGGTATTGGATAAATCTGGATCGTCAATAAGCGGGACTTTCTTCCGGAGGAAGCTTATGTAAGTACCATGGACTAAATCTTAATCCTATTCCATTCCAAAAAATGGAAAGTTCGACGAATTTTAATTTGGCATTGAAAGATTGATGATCAAAGGAAACACCTAAACTGTACTAGATTGATCAGAACCATGTAACAAACGTTGCATCTGCAATCTAAGCCCTATAAACTTGCATTTTGTTAGATGCATGAGGAGTCTATTCTGCATAAAATCCGTAAATGTAAATCTGGTTGGCTTTACCAAAAATAAGTTTTCATTCATTTTGAGAATTTTTCATAAATTGTAAATTCAAGATTAACTTGTGTAATTATGTTTTAAATATATGCTTACTACAACGAGTTAGTGTCAAAATATCTCACATCACTTGTGAGAATAACATACAAACAACATATAAGTTGGATAACCTTATTATCCACTTTATATGTTGTTTGCATATTATCTCACAAGTGATGTGGGATATTCTAACACACCCCTCACGAGTAGTCCGCGGGTCGTTGGCTGGCTTCATAAGCTCGGAAACCATGTCAACTAAGTTCTATGAATTTACTTGGATGAATATTCCGAGCTCTGATGATCGATACCAAGGCATACAACATTCTTATGTAGACTCTAAGCCCAAAAACATATAATGTATACTCTATGAGCCCAACTATGGCTCTGTTTAATTAGCACAAGCTTATATCAGTCCGATGAGTTTATTTTCGTAATAAGCATGTTACGTGAACGTGTAGCTCTGATGATCGATACCAAGGCATACAACAGTCTTATGTAGACTCTAAGCCCAAAAACATATAATGTATACTCTATGAGCCCAACTATGACTCTGTTTAGCACGAGCTTATCGGCTAGCTTATCAGTTTAATGAGCTTATTTTCGTAATAAGCCTCTTACGTGAACACGTAGCTGGTAGCTGATAAGCTAGCTGATCTGATAAGGTTGTCCAGGAAGTTTAACAAAAAAATAAGCTAGCTGGTTTGTTTTAACATACCATATTGAGTAAATTCGCTAGATTATCAGCTAATTGATTTACTAAACACTTTTATAAAAAACTAACTACCTTATCAGCTACCAAATCAGTTACCCAATAGCTTATCATCTATAATAGCTAGTTTTGCTAAATAAAGCCGCCTATGTAATCTCTGTTTGACAAGTCAGCTAGAGTGGAATGGGCGAGTACTTTACGGAATAACATTTCTGCTCCAACCATGTAATCTCTGTTTGGCCAACTAGCTTGTCTAGATTAGCCAGGCGGAAAATGGTGCCTTAGGGGTGTAAATGAACACAGCCGTTCGTGAACGTTTGCGAAAAAGCTCGGTCAACATTCGGTTCGTTATCGAGTTGACCGAACTCGAACGGTTCACGAACATGTTCAAATAATTAACGAACGAGTTTCGAGCTTCGTTGTTTATAGCTCGACTGTTCGCGAACAAAGGTGTATAATTATTATTTTTATAATTATATTTAATATAAAGTAAAAACAAAACAATTATACTAACCCTAATCCCTTAACATTCAAAGTCAAACCCATTTCTCACTTCCAATTTCCAACAGCCGTCCTCTTCACCAAGCCACCAACAACCGTCCTCTTCCTCAATCCTCATACCGCCTCTTCCTCCACCCGTCGCGCCTCTCTCTGCGCGCCTTTTCCTCTGCTGCTCCAATTCTGGGCGCCTCTTCTCTACGTCTTCCTTCCGATCTGCTGCTCCAATTCTACCGCCACTCCCCCTCCGACGACTTCTGGCGGCTGGGCTCTCCTTTGCTGAGTCTCTGCAGATTAATTCTCAACCTCTACATTATAAACAATATACTTCCTCAGATTTAGGTTATTGTGGAATGAAATTATAGATTCTATTTAGGTTGTTGTGGATTGAATTCTTGAAATTTCGAGCATTAACGAGCTTTTTCGAACATAAACGATCATAATTGTCGAACACAAACGAACATAAACAAACGAACTGTTCACGAACATATCCGATCATAATTAGAAGTAGACCGAACACGAGCCGAGCTCGATCTTGAAAAGATCGTCGATCTCGAACACGAACATAAGTGCATTGTTCACGAACAAGGTTCGTTTAGTGTAAAGCTCGGCTCGTTCGGTTCGTATACAGGCCTATGCCAATGACACTTGTGAAATGTGTGGCATGCAATTTGATACTCCCTCCGTCCAGACCAAATGCTTCATTTTGACTTTTTGCAGTTAACTTTTTTCAACTTTGATTGCGATTTAATCTTAAACCGTAAAGAAATAGAAAAACACAGCATAGATAGGTAAAATAGTAACAAACTAACTAACCATCAATGGATGAGGCAGAACGAATGGTACTCCCTCCAGGTGAAGGGGAACCAATCGGTCTCAAAAAACCCGTTGGTACATCAACTTCATCATCATTCCTACCATCATCCTCTATGAGTTCTGACGTTGTAATACGGATGTTGGTCTTTTTGTAATATTCCGTGGCAAAATGGTCTTTGCCTAGGCTTTTCCCATTATATTATATGAAGGGCAAAGTTGGTTTCCTTGTGAAAGGTCCATATTTATTACTAAAAAGAGGGAAAATTTTCATATATCTCCTTGTTAGATAGCCTGCGGCTTATCTGGGTACTCATTAGAAGAACAATATATTACATTCAGGTCCAAAAAGCTATTTTTTAAGCCACACTAAATTATAGACAAACTAGACATGCCTTAATGATTTTCTAACATTTTCTATGTTTTAATACCATTTCTAACAAAATAGAAAATAGATTAAAATGTTAAAGGGTTTGGATTGGTTTTATTAAAGAGAAACAAAACTTGCAATCATGAAATTGTCTTATTTAATCTCATTGACAGACCAGGAAGAGCTTGCTACTAAGCTCCGTTGGACTTTCTTCATTCATACTCCCTCCATTCCATTAGAAATTTTCCATTTTTTCATTTTGGGCGTTCCATTAAAAACTTTTCATTTCCTTTTATGAAAATCCACTATCCCCATTATTAAAATTTTAATCTCTCTATTTCATACTTTATCAATTATCTTCTTCACTACAAGAATACTGGACTAAAACGATGGAAAGGGGCGACGGATAGATCGCTAGATTTGACGACGGATTTTATCCGTCGCCAAATCTAGCGACGGATTAAAAAATTTATCCGTCGCTATATGGGCGAAAATCCGTCGCCAAATCTAGCGACGGATTAAAAAATTTATCCGTCGCTATATGGGCGACGGATTTTATTAATCCGTCGCCCGGTGTTTGACTTTTTTTTAAAAAAAAAGAAAATTAAATATTAACGACGGATAAATTATTCGTCGTTAATATTTATATGTAAAATAAAAAAAATTAAAAATGGCGACGGATATGTTATCCGTCGCTACGGGGCGACGGATACGTGTCCGTTGGCCCATAAGGGTTTTAATTGGATCTTGGCTGAAGCAGAAGCCATTTTCGCCATTTTTCTCCTTCGTTTTTCTTCCTTTCTCCTCCGTCAAATCCGGCCATTTGTTGTCGATTCTTCCCAATCTTGGTGTCAATTCGAAGATCGTTGGACGAGGAGCTCGTTTCTTCCTTCAATTTCAAATTTCATCCGCTATTTTCTTCGGAATCAAAGGTATTACTTCTAAACCCTAACTTTTGAAAAATTGGGATTTTTTTGATTTTTGACTACTTATTCTCAATTGTATGTTTATATGAAGTATTTAGTAGCTTGTTTAGTTAATTTGATCAATTATATGTAATTTGATATGTATATGTAATTTGATTAATTTGATTTGTATATGTAATTTGATAGTTAGTTTAGTTAATTTGATATGAATGTATGTAGTAATTCAATATGTATGTATGTTAATTCGATAAGTATGTATGTAGTGAAGTATGTATGTTAATTAAGTATGTATGTAGTTAGTTTAGTTAGTTTAGTTAATTTGATATGTATGTTAAGTATGTATGTAGTAATTTGATATGTATGTGTAATTTGATATGTATGTTAAGTATGTATGTAGTAATTTGATATGTATGTGTAATTTGATATGTATGTTAAGTATGTATGTAGTTAGTTTAGTTAATTTGATATGTATGTATGTAGTAGTTTTGGTTGATTTGATAAATTCGTATATGTACTAAATTACGAGGATGTAGTTAAGTGTTTTGAGCGACGGATAATATGTTGATTATATTAACGTGTAATTTATAATTTATAACTCGTTGTAGTAAAACACTTAATAAATTTTGTAACATATCGAACACTTAATAATTAATTTATAAGGAACGTATAATAATTAACAATTAATCTCTACAATCTTCTTATCCGAATTGGAATCGATCTAATAAATTAATCTGATCTAATCAATTGGAGCAGTTAAAAAGTATCTGATGAATTCGACCGTTCATGGATGTACGATCGCACGGTAAATGGCGAGTTTCTAGGAGTTTTGTAGAAGGGTTAAAGGTTTCATCTCGTTTACCATGGGACGTCCGGCTTGTACAGCGGGGGGTTGATAAAGTGTCCTTGCACATTGGAAACCTGTAGAAACAAGCAATTTATGACTCCTACAGCAGTATTCGAGCACTTGCGACATTATGGATTCATGTCTGAGTATCATGTATGGATTCATCACGGTGAGGAAGCACCGTCCATGACATACCTCCAATGGAGGGAGAGGCGGGGTTTGGGGCCGCCTATTGAGTGCCTTTCTACTTGTCGGAACATGTGCATGTTGTATTGGGAGGAGGATGTAGATTTGTTGGAATGCAAGTTCTGTGGTAGGGAGCGTCACAAGTGATGAGGAGGGGGCTACAAGAGAAAGAATCATTTGATAATCCGTTTTGTCTCTAGGCTTGTATAACTAGTAATCATTAGTTGATATATGAAACCAAACATTATGGTAAAATTGAAGCTAATGTAACTTATATTATGTAATGCCGTAACAATTGATGTTGAACCTAATATAACTTATATTACGTAGCAATTGATTGAAATTGATTTATTATCGTAAATGATAGACCTCGATCTAATGAATTCAAATGTGTCAGGTTATTATCTAATTATTCAATGAATACCGATCGTTCATGGATGTATTGTCGTACTCTAAATGGCAGAGTTCAATCGAGTTTACGAAGGGCTTGAAGGTTTTATTGCATTTGCAATCTCAAATCCGGCTTGTGTAAAGGATGGGTTGATAAAGTGCCCTTGTGCAATGAAACAGTGCAGAAACAAGCAATACGTGACTCCTACGGCAGTAGTCCAGCACTTGAGGAAAAATGGATTCCTGCCTGCGTATCAGGTATGGAATCATCATGGTGAGGAAGCGACCGTCAATACATATGACCAATCTGACGGCGTGGAAGGAAGAGAAAAATGAACAAGTCGGGAACAAAGTACATCTGAGGCGATGCTATTGAACTCGAGTCGAACAAATGGTGTATGATCTTGCTGGGCGAGTTCATGGACACAACTAACATTGAAGCTGAGGTGGAGGTGGGCGAACCACGAATCCGAGGATCGGTGTTCTTTGACTTGTTAGAATCATCAAGGAAGCCGGTTTATCCGGTGTAAGCTCTTGAGTTGTCTTTGTTGGCTCGACTAATGAGTTGTAAGGCTAATGGCGGCAATAAAACGAGCTTCAATGAATGGGTTGGCGTAATGTCGGACCTTTGTCTGAAGAAACCTAGTTCCACCAACTTTTACCAAGCGAAGAAAAAGATCACGGGGTTTAGGGTTGCTGTGGTAACCATAGTATTATCGAAAATGTGCATAATCTATTGGGAGGAGGATGGATCTAATACAATGCAAGTTTTGTGGTAAGGCAGTACAAAGCGTTACAAGGAGAGGCTGCAAAGCAGCGGAAGAAAAATCTCCCACATAAGAAAATGTGGTACTTCTCTCTAGCACTTCGTTTGAAAAGATTGTATGCTTCAAGTGCTTCTGCGGATACAATGCGGTGACACAAGGAGCGAGTAATCTCGGATAATGCAGAAGATGGTAGAATGGACCATCCAGCAGACTCATCCTCATGGAAATCGTTTGACAAGACATATCCAGAGTTTGCAGCTGAATCTAGAAATGTACGATTGGGACTTTGTACGGATGGTTTTAACCCGTTCGGGAGTGAACGAAAATACTCTTGTTGGCTAGTTATGCTCACACCGTACAACCTGCCCCCCGATGAGTGCATGAAGGAGCCATTCATGTTTCTGACAGCGTTGGTGCCTGGGCCGAAAGATCCTGGACTGACGTTTTATGTTTTCTTGCAACCCCTAATCAAGGAGCTGATCGAGTTTTGGACGGATGGTATCCCTGCATATGATGTCTCGACCAAAAAGAACTTCACCTTGAGAGCAGCTCTTCTTTGGACCGTGCGTGACTTTCCAGCGTACTACATGCTATCTGGAAGGAAAACCGCAGGGAAATATGCATGTCCACATTGCTTGGAGGATACATATGCATTTAGACTGAAGGGTAGTGGAAAATTTTGTTGGTTTGATTGTCATCGTAGATTGCTAGAGTGACCATCCGTTCAGGAAGAACAAGGATCAATTCTTGAAAAATAAAGTCGTCAACAAAAAAGCCCTGACAAGACTTACTGGTGCACAAATTCTTGCGGAGATTGATAGGTTGGGTCTTATGAAGGTGACTGAACTTGGGTGGATGAAGCATAACGAGAAAATTGGTAAAAAATGTGGTTGGAGGAAGAGAAGCATCTTCTGGGACTTGCCTTATTGGGCGATCTTCTTATCCGTCACAACTTAGATTTCATGCACATTGAGAAGAACGTGTTCGAGAACTTATTCAATACACTTTGCAACATTGAGGGAAAAACAAAGGACCATGCGAAGTCTAGAGCCGAGTTGTCTACGTGGTGTAAAAGGCCTGAGTTGACAAAGAAGGATGAGAATGGTAAGTGGCCGAAAGCGTGCTACACAATTGACAACGCTTCTAGGTCAGTTTTGTTTGATTGGGTGAGGGCATTGAGTTTCCCAGATAATTACGCCTCAAATTTAGAGAAGTGTGTGGATTTGAAGAAGACAAAGGTTTATGGGATGAAGAGCCACGGTCATGTGTTCATGGAGAGGCTTATCCGGTAGCATTCGAGGCTCTACGAAACATGTATGAATTGCTATCACGAGTTGAGCTTATTTTTCAAAAATTTAGGCACAAGGGTGGTTCATGACAAAGTGTTGGAAAATCTTGAAAGGAATATACCATTGATTCTATCAAGCTCGGCGTATCTTTCCACCGAAATGGTTTGATTCTATGGAGCACTTGCAGTTCACCTTCCACATGAGCGAGACTTGTTGGACGGTTCGATGTCGATGGATGTATCCATTCGAGAGGTACTTAGGGAAATTGAAGAAGTATGTCGACAACAAAGGTAAACTGAAGGTTCGATTGTCGATACCTACATTCGAGGAAGCGCAACCTGCTCTTATTACTTTGATGAACACGTCCCGGCGAAGACATCAAGGCCGGCTCGAAACGCAGACACATTCGAAGTTCAAGCGGATGATGAGTTTTCCCTATCTGTCTTCAGGGTATCAGGGAGACCTCTTGGTGCAGCTAAGAAAGAATATCTTACGGATAAAGAGTTGAAAGCAGCTCAATATTATGTCCTCATGAATTGTGCTAAGGTTGACCAGTATATGATACTATTTGCAAGGTGAGCAACACTTTCTTTAAATTTTAATATAGCTACGTAAGTCTCTACTTCAATTATAGACTTATCATCGAATCAATGTTTGCAGTTTTTTCAAAAAGCGTTGTTTGGAAGAAAATCCTCAGATGACAGAGGATACACTAGAGGAACTACTTGACTAAAAAATTCCTACATAATTTCCAGATTGGTTCCGAGAGTATGTCCGGAATCCTATTAACAACGTCACATGCATATACTTAAAGGCTCTCGCAGAAGGGCCATTCAAAAAGGTCTACACATTCCCAGGTTATATAGTGAATGGCCTTAGGTTCCACACGACTGAATGTAACACAGCCATGGCGACAAGCAACTCTGGGGTGTGTGTTAAGGGTGCAGAAGATTATGGAGATGCTGCTTTGTTTGATTTCCACGGGAAGCTAAAACGAATAGTGAGGATTGAATATTCCGGCTTGCCATTGAAACGAACCTTCTTGTTTGATGTTGAGTGGTATGATCCTAATCCAGGAGGTACGAGGAAGAACGATCAGTATGAAATGGTTGATGTGAACCAAAAGAAGAGGTACCGAACTAAGTATGAACCATTTATTCTGGCGACTCAAGCACGACAAGTGGTGTTTCTTGAATATCCAAGCAGGAAACGCGATAAGGCGGAATGGTTAGCTGCGGTACCTATTCGTTCTCGCTCGAAAGTGGAGTACATTGAGAAAGACGACTCAATTACCAACTCGTACCAACAAGAGGATGTCGATAAACAAGCAGAAAATCCTATAGAAGCAGATGATGAGTTGTTTGATCTGCACGAGGACCAATATGTAGACTTAGAGGACGGTGATAACGGTATATTATGTGTATTATAACTAGTTAGTAGTTGATAACACTTGAGTAATTATATGTGTTATTATATTTTTTTTCTGTATTATAACTCGTACTAACACATTTTATTGTATTTATTACATGTTTTTGCAGATGTGTGACGGAGAAGTCCACCTATCGTCCCATGAGCCGCCGCATGATAGTCTTTGGGTCGGGGCAGTCGAAGGACGGGGAGGGCTCTGGTAGTCGAGGCGGTCTCAGTTCTGAGACCCCCCAGAGAAGAAGCGGTAGAGGCTCTACCGGTCGGCTCGGACACATCTTGGAGGCGACCATGGCGATTGTCCCTACCTCGTGTTCGATCACTGAATCCCAGCGTCACGTGGGGCGGCACTGTGATTTTTCCTGCTGGTCCTGCCAAGTAAGTATTATACATTCTTCTTAAATATGTAAAACATAACTTATGATAGTTGACAAGTATAAATTGTTGTACTAAAGTAATATATATTCGTTTCTTGTATCTTATACATTGACAACAGTTTATGGTCTCGGGAGGTCCACAACAAACTAGGTGACATCTTAGGGCGAGAGAGCCACTTAGGGAAGGGTGGTGAATGTTGGAGCGAATCTCGGACCGCATGAGGGCGAGTACTTGATAATGAGGTAAGTTAAAATATGACATTCCTTTGTTTGTAATTATAATCGTTTTAATATGAGTGGTATGTTAGCCACTGTATGTGAGTGGTATGTTAGCCACTTTATTTGGGTGATATGTTAGTCACCATTGTGTTAGTAAAATTTAGGACAATGTGAGTGGTATGTTAGCCACTATATGTGAGTGGTATGTTAGCCACTTTGTTTGGGTGATATGTTAGTCACCATATACATTATGTTGTTGTATCTTATTAAATTGATGTAACATGGTGGCGTTATATATGTATTGACTTTGGATGTTGTATGAAATTGGGAATGTAGAAGGAGTACTTCATTCCCGGAGTTGATCCATAGATCTGGGCGTGTTTACGAGGCTGGGATCTAAGCTGTCTGAGGATATAGTCTACTTGGAAGGTCATTCGGGATCGGGTGGCCCAATGCCTCCACGAGTTGATCGTGAGTGGGCCCTTTGGGATGCGTCTTGGCCTTGAGGCGATGTCGAGGACAATACTACATCAATAGACATAATCAGGTGTCTCGATCGTCACGGCGGAAGAACATTTCACCACCTTGGGAGGCGATCTACTCTCGATTATTACCAATCGGTATGTATATATATGTTTTTTTTTCAATCTAGCATTACGTGTATGTATTGTGTCTCTGATTACTTGTGAGATGATAAATTGTTGACTATATATGTTGTTTAGATGTCACGGGGGAGGTGACATCCAAGTATGTCATCTTGAAGGCCCATGAAGGCGGGGTATGGACCATTGTCGGGCCTCGTCTTCTTGATATGTTTATGTTGCTTAAAGTTCATATTTGTACACTATTACAAGTTATTTTGAAACGATAACTAATCATGATATACGCTATTTACGATTTGGTGAGGTTGATGCTTTCGGTGGCGAGGCGGAGGAAGAGGCGGGTGATGTGTTGTCAATGAACAACTTGACAACATCTTCTTAGAGGTCAAGGCTACTAGTTTTAAGGTAAATTATGCGAGCCGGACAACAAAGGACGAATATATGGACTCGGGAGCCTCGGTTTGAGCTTAGCTAGTCCGGGGTGCTCCTCATCATCATCCCAGCAGTCTAGACGTCCGGTTTACACACAGGACCAGGTCTCGGAATTGGTGTAGGCGCAGGTCAGGAGCAGTTGCGACTCTAACTTCGAGAGATGGGCGTACGCCCGAGAACAAAGGAGGAGAGCGAGTGCCTTGATTCTGAGATGGAGGAGTTCATGTCCGGTTCGACCCACCCCGTCTGGTAGCTAGATATTTATATTTACGTTCGGATTTATTATATTTACACTTGTTGGATAATTTCTCACCTTGGATATTACTTTTTTATTTATCATTTATTGAAACATTTTTGTATTATTGATTTATTATCGAATATTATATTGATTAAATAGGTGAACTACTGACGAGTTTAATATGAAATAAATAGTAGCGGATTAATAGTAGCGGAATTAGTAGCGGATTAATGTGGAATTAATATTGGCGGAATTAGTAGCGGATTAACGGTGGCGGAATAAATAGTGGCGGATTAATAGAATGGAATTTGATTAGTCACTAATTCAATAATATATTGGGACGGATAGATACTATCCGTCGCCAAAATCTTGCGGATAGATTCTATCCGTCGTCCCATCTAACGACGGATAGAATCTATTAGTCGTTAGATGGGACGACGGATAGAATCTATCGTCGTTATATTAATGACGGATAGTATCTATCCGTCGCCAAAAATCGATTAAAAAAAAGTCAAATATGATAATCCGTCGTCCAATCCGTCGCGAATTGGACGACGGATTATCTATCCGTCGTCAAAGACCTAGGGGGGCGACGGAATTACTATCCGTCGCCAAATTGGGCGACGGATCGTAATCTGTAGCGACGGATCTATCCGTCGCTATAGACCAGTTTTTTTGTAGTGCTTACTTTTTACCATACACTTATTACTTTATCTATATAAACTATTTTTTACTCAAACTTCTTAAAAATTATACAAAAAGTAAATAGCAAAAGATTTATGGAAAGGGAGTACTACTTAACCACTCAACACGACTCTCTTTCTACAAATTTCTTGTCTTGGACAACTCAACAAGAATCTAATTACAATGGAGGCGCGTGGAAGAAGGGAAATTGTCCTACTATTTGCTTCTTCTTCGGTCACAACCTTGCCAATATATCTCCGAACAATAAAACCCATATCTTGCACTAATTTCCCTTGGTGGTGTTGTAGTTAGCGATTTCGAATATTGGTGCATGGGTTTATGGCATTTCCGGAAACTATTTTGATTAAGGGATGGTGGACTTTTTTCTAGATTGGTGGTGTTGTAGTTAGGGATTTCGTATCGGTTTAGTGTGAGTTAGATTTGGATTCAGGAATTGAACTCGAGATGCAGATTTTTATTGACGTTTGGATTCAGTTTTGAAAATCAGGGACTTAATTGAATGTATTATAAACTTGAAACCCTTCATTTTGATAATTAGGATTGTATGAGGGACTTGGGTTGCAAAATCGGTTTCTTTCAATTTGGCCCATAAATATTTTATGATTTTGCAAGTAACATCATTTTTTTTATAAAACTAAAATTAAATTATAGAAGATAGAAACTGTATTATTAATCCTTTATAATTTTTAATATTTTTATAATAAATATTTAGACTAGAAAGAAGAAGTTTATAAACTTAAGGGGTTACATTTTGAGAATTTAATTCTTTCTAGGGACTTGAGTTGTAAATATGTTGTTTGGCCAAAATCAAAACCTGATACTTGAAGAGGGACAAAAATGGATTTTCCAGCTTTTAAAACGTCAAAAGTCAAATTCGTGGACTTAGATGAAATTGATTTTTATGTAACTGGATTTGAATGTTATATATCGTTCCACTAATGAGTACCTATCTGTAATTAATAAATCTAACAGGTGTCCATATGTAATTTACCCTTAAAAAAACCTTTGACGTTTGGATTAGAATTAAATCTCGTTTTAATTGTGTATCACAACCTTTTGTGTTCGGCGTAGCATTTTAATTTTACTAAGAGACAAACTTGAGAGAGAGAGAAAAAAAAAACCTCACTATAAAATGTATTGGTCCATATTTTAATCGAATTTCACGGATATTATATCATGTGGCGGGTCAAGAATTTAAGTTATGTCAATAATGGACTATTAAGACGGGCTGCAATCATCATTGACCGTCATCCTACTCTAACGACGCGATTACATGGCGGGATTAAACTTTCTTTCTTTGAGTGTCCTGCCACTTACTTTTTTAATTTTTTTTTAAAATGTTGTCCAATCTTGTAACGGCTATAACTTTCAAAATAAAAATGCAAAAAATAAATAAAAATCACAAACGACTTTATTTTTTCGAGATCTATAAATAGACACTACTCTTGACTATGTTTGGATCATCTCATCTTCAATTCCTCTTTCTCTCTTAATTAAACTTAAAAAACCCTCTTCACTTCAAAACACCCTCTCCACTTCAATTTTCCGGCGACATGGATGTGATTGACGGAGTTCGTATCCGACGGATGCAATCTACAATAAATTATATCCCGGATTACATGAACATTTCACAGCCAATGCATAGTTTGGTCAAGCATTACGAACTCACTACAGACTTGATGGAACATATTTGGAGGATGTGTTGACTGTGGAGCTTGCCCAATCGTGTATTGTGTGTTTGTTGCATTTACATTTGTGTTGTGTATTTACTGCATTTCTATTTATGTGTTGGTTTGATTTAAATTCCCTGCATTTTGTTGTACTATAGTCGTGGTTTGAATGAAGTTTCACTTATCTCAATTATGATTGAACCTTAATAAATTGTAAAACCAGTTCTATAAATGCAATTTCATTAATTTCAACTTCTAAACACTCTTATAATATGGTAAACATGTAAAAAAAATTCAATTCCATGACGGCGTGACGACGCGTCACCAATCACTGGCACGTCCACTACAAAAAAAAACAACTGTTTAGCGACGGATAAACCGATCCGTCGCTAAATCCGTAGCGACGGATAAATAACCCATCGCAATTCCGGGCGTCAAAAGCTTTTTAGAGACGGATAATTTATCCGTCTCTAATTTAGCGACGGTTAGCGACGGATAAATTTGTTGACCAAATCTGCCCTTTTAGTGACGGATAAGTATCCGTCGCTAATTAGCTTAGCGACGGATAGGTGTTTTTTAATTATTTTTTTTAAAAGCATAAATTTGTTATTCTAATATACAGATATAAAAAAATTCCAATAATACAATATACCGATATACAATATTCAATAATACATTTTCAATATACAAATATACAATATTCAAATAATACATTTTAAATACATAAATATGTTATTCCAATATACAGATATTACAATATTCAATAATACAGTTTTGTGGTGTTTAAGGACAAAGAAGAAATTATACAAAATTAATAAGAAAAAATGAAAAAAAAATTGAAAAGGTAAAAAACACAACAGCCTTCTTCTCCATTTGACTACTCATCGGAAGCAGGTGGTGGATCTGGTCGGATCTTGTTGCATCTTGACGAATCTTGGACGGAGGAAGTCATATCTATACGGATCTAGAAGAAATAGTGGTGGTTGTGTGGTGTGTGGGGGGTGGGTTACGGTGGTGGATCTCGTGTGTGGTGGCAGATCTGGTGAGATCCAGATGGAGGTGGTGTTGGGTGGGAGGCGGTGGTGGAGGGAGGCGGTGGGGTACAGTGGTGGTGGGTGGTTAGTAGAGGCGGGGAGGTGGAGGATTAGTGGTGGACGAATCTGGAGGCAGTGGTGGTGGGAGGCGGTGGGAGGGAGATCTCGTGGTGGCAGAGAGGTGGTCAGCAGCTGGTGGCTGGATGGTGGTGGTGGTGGTGTGGGCATGGGGGGGGGGGGGGTGGTCGAAACTGGTGGTTAGTGGTGGCTGGGAGGGGAGGGAAAGGAATTAGGGTTTTAGAGAGATGGAGATGGAATAGTGAGTGATGAAAGGAAGGAGTTGGGTAATATTAGGGTTACATTTCACTACGACGGATAATCCTTTTTCTTTTTTTTTTTTTTTTTTAAAATTTTTTGGTCAACCTAATTAGCGACGGATTCAGCAAATAGCTCAACCCGTCTCTAATCCGTCGCTAATATCTAATTTCCGTCTCTAAAACCAGTAATTCTTGTGGTGGTCACGGCGCGCCGTCAACAGCCGACGACGCGTCATGAGCCGTCACCCAATGCAGCTGGTCTAAGGTCTCCATAGCAGATCGTGTATAACCAAGTTAAGTGGTCACTATTGGCTAGGCATCTAGCAAATCGTGACTATTCATGTTAAATGATCACCATCGGCTAGGGAAGTACCTTACAATGCCATGATCAAGTTAATTTTCAAGTAAGCATTAATTTATCTATTTTCAAAAAGTTCATGAGCAAGTTCTGTTTTATGAGCAAAGTCAAGTCTTAGAGTTACATTTCATTAAGTCAAGATTAACATATTTGCATTGGAGGTAATTTTGAAGGAACTGGGTTTACCAGCTCAGTTCGTGAGATGGATTATGTGTTGTGTAACGACGGTTTCCTATAAGTATTCTATCAATGGGGTGCTGTCAAAGCTTTTAAAAGCACGTAGAGGATTACGTCAAGGAGATCCTTTATCTCCATATCTTTTTGTGTTAATTATGGAGTATCTTCATCGATGCCTGCAGAAATTAAGAGATATGCCAAACTTTAATTTCCACCCGAAGTGTGAAAGACTACATATAACAAATCTCTATTTTGCGGATGCCTTAATGCTCTTTATGAGAGGAGATGTGAAATCGGTGCAATTAATGATGGCTCAATTCCGGCACTTCTCTGATGCTACAGGATTGCGAGCTAACATGACAAAGACCAAAGTGTATTGCGGAGGGATGACCACTGCGGTAAGGCAGCAAATTCTTGCTGACACGGATTTTGGTGCGGGCAGCCTACCGGTTCGGTACCTCGGTGTGCCCTTATCCCACAAGAAACTCACGGTACATCAATATCAACCTCTCATAAATCGAATTTTGGGTAGAATGCAGCATTGGACAACTAGAATCTTGAGCTATGCCGGTTGGGAACAACTGATAAGGAGTGTTATTACTTCCATCATGTCTTATTAGTTACAGGTTTTCCCTTTCCCGAAAAAAGTCCTAGATCATATTCAACGTATCTGTCGCAGCTTTCTCTGGAGTGGGAAGGATGGCAATTGTCGGAAAGCCTTGGTGTCATGGCACCAAGTTTGCAGCCCCAGAAGCTGTGGTGGATTGAATATCATCTCTTTGCCGGACTGGAATAAAGCGCTTATTTGCAAGCTTCTGTGGAAGATTCAAACCAAGGCGGACTCACTATGGGTTAGATGGATTCATAGCTATTACATTAAACACCAACCGGTGGATGAGTGGATGGTACCTATTTGTAGCTCCTCGATCATTAAAGCTATAATTAAGGTGCGGGAGTTTATCTGAGGCACCAGGGAATGGCAAGCGCAAATGGTTCTGGCGATTTTGGTTATAAGATTTATCAAACCTTTAGAGGCTGCCCGGAAAAGATTGAATGGCGTGACCTGGTTGCTAGGAATCCAGCTAGACCGAAGGCGAGATTTATCCTCTGGCTGGCTCTCCATCATCGACTAGCCATTAAGGATCGACTGGCTTTCTTTGGCATAGTAACGGATGGGAATTGTGCTTTTTGTGGTGGTGTGGAAACTACCGATCACCTATTTTTTGAGTGTCCCATCACTTATGAGATTATAAAGAAGGGATTGCAATGGATGAGAATTGCGCATCCTCGACTTGTCATTGGCGGCTGACTACTTGTATGGCTCGGGATAAAATCTCGGGCAAAGGTGCAAAGCATATGTCTTTCGTGCATTGATAGCGAAGCGGTTTATCACATATGGAGGGCAAGCGAGAAGATATTCCACCGGAGGCGACACTATCCGAATCATATTGATCGATCATCGAGCCGTCTCAACTGCGTTGCGAACCGCAAAGTGCATTTGAATTAATTACGCATTTTCACTTGGACTTTTAGATTGGTTTGATTTGTTATGTTTTAGTAGCTACTGGTTTTGGGCTAGGACGGTTTGTCAGCCCCTAAATGTACGAACACTGTTTGGAAGTAATAAGACATGTTCTTTCGTTCCAAAAAAGTTCAACATATTTAAAAGACATGTAGATTAAACTTTATGTTATAGTACGTTCATGGAGTTTGCACAGTCAATTGTCACGACTCACGATGAACCATTTCTAAAATTAACATTTTAGGTACGAGTCTTACCTAACAAGTGACGAGCGTTGTTGGGATAAGCATCATCTTTACAATTTTCACTCTCACAATTTCCAAGACTCTACATTATTGCAAGCTTTTACAATCTATAGTTCCAAAGCGTATTTTATTAATTCACGACTGAGCATCTATAACTTTCATGTCAAGTTTTTGAAGTCGCAATGAGTGAAGTTGTAAATTTTAGAACTCAAGTACAAACTCTCAAACTAGAGTTTTATGAAAACCATAAATTATCAATTTCCTTCTCACTAAGGATTGTAAATTCTTCTAATTTTGCTGAAAACGCTTGTTAGATACTTTAATAGAAGGGTGTACAATGTTATTGATGACATGAACGGTTACATGCATATACTATAAATTCTATTAGTATTGATCCAACGGTGAAAAATAAATAGGTGAACATTATAAGCTAATATGGAAGTACAAGAGTTGGTGGACCTTTGGAGCCCCTAGATTTGTACAGCAAAAAGCCAATACTTTTAATATCTTCCAGAAGATAATTCATCTCACATCATGTTGGCTATTGCTGCAACCCTAGTTGACAATACATAACAGCATATAAACATCGCTTTTGGGACAATGTTAACTAGCATACTCGATGAACAAAGAACACGTTACTACTATGAGATTCAGAACAATGACTTCCGGAAGTTGAGCTTGCAGATTTCCTTCCAGCACTGTAATTAATGTTCACAGATCACTTGTAAAATTCAAAATCAGTGTCGGGCTTCTTTACATTGGATCTGTAACCCTTCTCAAAATCTTTAGGAAGTATAATGTAGCGATTCTTTCTCACAGCATGCATACCGGCTTCTTGGCATATAGCCGCAATCTACAAAAGTTGCAATGTAATCATATTTTACAAACATAATATTAAACACAGTACAAATTTAAATTATTTGGAATGCTTAAAAATGTAAACCCATTAGAGGGAAAATTAAGCAAGGATACCAACCTCAGCAGCACTGATCTTATCTGGCCGAGAAACATAGTCCTCCAAATCGACCTCATCACCCAAGTTCATCTTTGCAGTGCAAACCTGGAAATGACACAATTTATTATGATTACTAAAAACCCTGGAGCTTAAACTAGGGCAAGTTCACGTCCATTCTGGTATTTCACTCGAATAATTTTCCCCCAACTTGAGTTTCTTTCTCCTTTCCAAAGATACCAATGTTCACTCCTTTTTATTTTTCTTTCACATTTCGAGGCTCAGAAGTAGGAGGGTGTTGTGGCTGAAGACAGCAGCGTGTTGAAGGGTTTTAGCTAATTACTCTTAGGCGGGAATTTGACATCACAATAACTAAGGAAAAAAAAAGTATTCACTCTCAACACCCTTCTTAAGAAAAATCTTTCCTCATCCTACCATTCTAACACACTTGGTGAAGGTTTAGTTGATGCGTAACCAAGCAGCCCCTTCGTCACTTAGCTTCCCCCCCACCCCACCCCCCAAAAAGAGTTTTTTTTATTCTCTCGTTATCATTTCTTTTCTGTTTTATTCATCTTTGGGAACAGGTTTTTGGGGGTTTATGACAAATAGTGAAATGAGTATGTTAAAATCACCTGAAAGACGAGTCTCTTTTGTCGCCTATCTGGCAAAGGAAACTCGATTTTACGATCAAGTCTTCCTGGACGAAGCAAAGCTGGATCAACGTGTCAGCTCGATTTGTCGCCATGATGACCTTCACGTTAACAGTCTGGTCGAACCCATCCATCTGGAGACATAAAATAAGTTTCCTATTAATGTTAGTACTGAAGATCAGGTAACTTGATAAATAATATGGTTTCTACATCTTTGACAGTACCCCCTCCTAAGTTTCAATTTACCTGATTCAGCAGTTCCATCAGAATTCGCTGGACTTCTCTATCAGCTCCGGTTTGAGCATCAAACCTAGCTGTGGCGATGGCATCAACCTCATCAATGAAGATAATTGCAGGTGCATTTTCTTTTGCAAGCCTAAAAACATCACGAACCATTCGTGGCCCCTGCATGTAGTGGTGACAAAAAAAAATTATAATGACCCATTGATCCCTCATAAATGGCGTACCAATTCATACAGACATAATGGGAGCAAGGATATTTCACTGGTAACACAAACTCCTCTTCATATTATAAACATAACATGTTTAGTTATTCAGGTTATCTTCTTCCGGGAGAGATCCTGAAATGATGACTATGTTCTCTAAGGGTTTAACCAAAAGCTTATGTAAGCCTATATCCAAATGGTTAGGCTTCTACAAACAACACAAGATGATAACTTTACACACGAGCACTAATAGGTCAGCTTAAAGCCTTAAATAAATTGCCTGTTTCCAGTACTTCAGATTAGTATGAAGTGATTAAATGAAGCAGAATCAAGTAAAAGTATCGTTTAAAAACGTGTGGGGGGTGTTTGCTAAATGCCAGGTAAAAAACACAAGGGATACGGAATGTTGGAAGAATCAGCAAGGCACGTGAGATTCTAAGCTGTTTTCAGCAGTTTATTATTAAGTTGTCAGAGGCTATATTCTGTTTTGCAAACATAAGTTTTAAATTATTCTACTTTAGAAATCTACAATCAGTTTGCATAATAATTTGCAAACAGGTACTACACGAACAAAGTATACCCATAGCTTAAAATAAAACTTGCATTAAAAGACTGAACTGTGATCATACCTCTCCCAAGTACTTCTGAACAAATTCTGAACCAACAACCCTAATGAAGGATGCAGTAGTGTGATGAGCAACAGCCTTTGCAAGCATAGTCTTCCCTGTGCCAGGTGGACCATACAGCAATACACCACGAGGAGGATCTATACCAATCTGTTGGTATAGTTCATGGTGAGTCAAAGGTAACTCCACAGCTTCACGGATTTCTTGCTTCTGAATGTCACATCCTCCAATATCCTGACAAAATCATCAGAAAGACGTCCGTCATCATCCAGAGATTATATCTAGTTTAAAACAATGCAACCAATTTTATAGTTTCAAAGCAGCTCCATGCTTGCCATGGGCGTGTCATGTTTGCAAGCATCGACAGACAGATCCAACTCATCATAGACCATTCAGTTCCAACGTTTTCTATTTAGAAACTTCCTAATCTCACAATCCAGATAGAAAAAATGCGAACAGCATCTTTACCTACAGCATCATATGAAAAACTACAAAAACCCATCTTTTATTATTTTCCTTCCTCAATTTTTGTGCCAATCTTCACATGCATCTAAAGTTCTAAACCTAAGGGGACAGACCCACCATCTAAAACTGATTCCTCCAAAGGTATTTACTTCATAATAAATCGAGTATATCAGCTATGATAGAACAAAATCACGCAACTTATTGCCCCGATTATCATCCATATTGCAATTAGGATCACATGTAAAGGTACTGACTTTGAACGAAACACGAAAACAAACGAATCTAGAAAACTTACATTATAAGCAACGTCAGGCTTCTCGGACTGGCTAAGGAGTGAAATACTGGAATCAGCCTCAGGCGGAAGCACGTCGACGAGGGCATTGGAGTGGCGGTGCAGAGCGACGGAAGCAGATGGCTTAAGAAGCTCACGATTGATGGTACTGAGGATCCGTACATAGTAATTGGAGCCAGTAGTAGAGCCGACAATAGCGTTGTTCTGGTCAATCATCTCCATGAACTGGCCGATGACAAGCGGAACCGACTGGATCCGCTTGACCTCCTCCTGAGCACGGAGATGCTCGCGACGGAGGTTTTTGAGCTCGTCCTTGACATACTCCTCTTGGATTTCGATGAATTCGAGCTGTCGCTGTAGGGTTTTCAGGCGGGAGTAGAGGTCGTCGTCCAGGTCGGCGGATGAGGGGAAGGTGGAATCGGATTGGCGTGTTGGAGGTGGTTCTAATGGTTTGGGATCGAGAGCCATTGCTACTGTCGCCATTGATGAGGGTTTGGAGAATTGGAAAGCAATTGAGTTCAATTTTTATTATTTGGGGGAATTTGTGAAGAAGAAGACCGATCTGTCGTGAGGAGGAAGGAAACTCGCCAATGGGCTGGTAAGTTCACTATTTTAAATAAGGGAGTATCCTTTTATGGGCCAAAATCAAGATTTCAACCAGTCCGAATCCAACTTTTCTAAGGCCTTGCATAATCCAATCATGGGTGCATTTCATCCCCAAGCCCTATTTGATTGCCTAATTACATCTAAGTATCTAATTGGTCAACAATTACATATAGGTTCAAAAGTATCGTAAACGATCTCTTTGAGGCACTTCTTACTTCTTATACCCTTTTGCGACGCTTTTTGGACCTCGGTGTAATTGCTCATCTATTGTGTTGGATTTGGATGTAAATGTTGATCTATTGGATAGTTAGATGACTAGCATTTACGTAACACACTATGCATGTTAAGGATTTTTATATAAAAAGATGAATTTGTTATTGAAAAAAGAGAAAACATGAAGAAAAAAAAATGAAAGGGAGAAATCACGCCAATGGGATTCGAACTCTGCACCTCCTACTTAAATAGTGACACATGTACGCACCAGATTCAAATTAAATAATTAAGATGAACGGATGAGATTTAAATTGAATTCAAACTTAGTGACACTTGTGATTATTATACTACTTTGAAAACGACCATTTAATTGAATTGGTATATGTAATGAGTTCAATTATTAAAAAAGATCCTCAATAGTTTTAATAGATTAACTATATATAATTGTACAATCATACCCTTTATTGAATAAGTTTAAATTTTAAAAGTAGTATATAATCAACAACTGAACGCGTGGAGGCGGTTCTATATACAACTCTAGTATTTGGAAGTCTCCAGAGAGATTTTTCGGTAAAACTTCCCTAATTTGTCTCTATTTCTTTCGCGGTTCTCCTATTTAGATTCTTCCTCCGATGCTATATCTCATCGCCCCTTTACGACTTCTCGATTTCTTTCGTGTCGATTCTCTGTTAATCGATTCTCTCCTAACCTAAACCCTCGATTTTTCATCCATTTTTCTCTTCATGTGTCTGTGTAACAATTATTGTTGAGATTCGTTTAATTTTGAGGATCTGGTGTTAATTGGTCTTCAGGCAAACATATGGGTTATTGAAAAGTTGCAGAGCTTAGCAAGCATAGCTGGTTTATTGTAAATGGCCTTTAAAGGGCCATGACTCTAGTCGGATAGCCACTGCATGTAGTATTCTTCAAGTAGAATTTCTATCTTTCAAAATATCACAAGAACGGTAAGACAATATCTAAGCAAAACAATCAATATAACTGATCAGAAATTCAAATGCCATTTTATTCCGGTAACTTTTATAGAAAAGTATTAAAACTCAAATATAAATTACAAATAATGTCATTCAAAATACTTCACATAAGGTGCTCGAGGCTAGTGATTACACTTCAATATACTTAATTATTTTCCCTCGAAAAGATGAATCCACTTGATCGAACATCCCACTATATACAATATCCATCTTTGCATGATTCACTTGTTCCGTGGAAAGGAAACAAAAGAGGTAAGTCTTAAAGGACTTAGTGAGGTAAAATAATCACCAGGTGAATAACAAGATTAGGAGGATTAACGGCGGTGTAGAAACACGAAATATAGCAAGATCAATACCTGATAACATTTGAAATGAAAGTTGATACATGCGTGGAGTTCGAGTATATAGAGGTCGGATACAAGAAACATGAGAAAGATACTGACCAACACCATAACATATACGATATACTACCTTATACTCCCGAGCGAGGTGCTTCTAGTGAAACACGGCAACATGCCTAGGTGCGTATTGATTGGATCGTATATTGCGACCACCTCGACTACTCTATACATCGAATGGTAGGATTTGAACATAGTAACCTTAAACCGGTCGATCCATTCTACCGGTAGTTACATGTCATGATCCTAGGGACCATAAGTTCGAAACATGAGTACAAGTATCGGGAAACATGAATTCCCATTATCCGGTAAGTTTCACAATATCAAGACAATTGATTACTTTCTGAGAGGCAAAATAAGCTGGAATGACATCCAGGAATTCTGACGAGAGAACAAGCAGGCGAGAGATGAAAGAACAAGGTCGAGTCTGATAGAACACGATCGGTGGTTTATGGCGAGATCAAGAGAACAAGACAATTACAAGATGAAAAGCTCAATTGGTAGTTATGGAGAGTCTAGTCAACATGATAGATATATATACAAGAAGAGACTCGATTGACATGAGCTCTTATGTGAAGTGGGTGAGCTCAAAAGAACGATTCAAGTCTGAGACAAGAAAATTCATATAAGAGTCTAGGCCAAAGTGGTAGCAACTGAATTACATGACAAGAGAGGAGTTCAAGAGAATAATATCTCGTGATATTAAATGAGATGCAAGAAAAGGGAACATGGACAAGCTCAAATGAGCACATGAAGGGACCAAGACAATGAAACGAGTTCAAGAAATGGTTCAGTACGTATCGAATGTGAAAAGAGATAGAAATGAAGTCTTGAAAATAGGATTTCGAAGATGTCGAGTCAGAAGAAGGCACACAAGGCATCAATTTAACAAGTGCAATAAGAACAAGAGCAATGATATATTCACTGGGCAAAGAACCAAGAGAAAGAGATAGGAACCCTCACCTTGTATGTAGAACCCTTTTAATTACTATCTTGGCATTCACTGACTCTTATGGAACCTAGAGGTAATAAATAAGTAAGTAACTAATTATTAATTATTTATAATCATCTTGCATATCACAATTTTATCTGCAACAAATACGATAAGAGGTAAGACTTACTTAACAAACGTAATATACCGGGTAACAACAAAACATATGATTAATTACAATCATGGAGTTACACTATCGATTACAAACAAAGCGCAAACTCATTTCAATAAAACTCGACCTCAAGTATATATCATTTGATTATAAAAGCAAGGCCTTCAATGACACAAATAAATCAGACTCATTTGGGTTTTTCAAGAACTAAGTTTACCTTCAACCTTTTAATGCAGAGTTTCGCTATTAGGTACATGTTTAGTTCAAAAGGAACAGGTTTTAAATAAGTCTTCTTTTAGAAATCATTTCTATTTTATCAATAAACCAACTAAACAGTCCCAGAATAAAAAGAAACTTGAATCCCTTTAAATTGGTAAAAGTTGATGTTGAATTGAGATGAAGATCAACAACATCAATTTGAAATAATAATTACAAGATCCCATTTAGACTTCACTTTATGTCCGAATTAAGTGAAAGGATAACTAAACTTAAACTATGCATAAAGAACAACGTATTTGCACAGATAGTAGCTGAAAATGGTAAATAGCAGAAGAGGACGAGGAAGACGAACTCACCACAGACGTATAGACTATGAAATGAAAAACACATGTTTAGGGTATTATTTCGGGCCCAAAACACACTTAATTCGAGAGTGAAGTATCCTAAAATGATCTATAGACAAAGCCCAACGCATTGATTTGAAATACGAGTAATTTGATTATTAATGAAGAAGTTATGACGCGAAGAACTTACCCTACGTGTACAGTTCTCTGCTTGAGCAGTCCTTATTCAGGATCAATTTCAGGGGTCTAAACTCAACTATTTTGGAATCTTCAGAAGCCTAACATCAAGTACACAGAATTACCAATGCGTGGATATAATAAATTAGAAATTCCGGCTAATAACGAAGGAGATATGGGCCGACGAACTTACACATACTCGCAGTCCTTCTATTCGTACAGTCCTCGTTCGGGGATCAAAACTCGATGGATTTCCAAATTTCAAAAGCCTAAACTCAACTACACAGAAATACGAATCTCTGGATAGCAATTTCTTGGATGAAACTCAAATTACTAGTACGAATTACTCTCTAATTTTAATTGAATTGTTGGGTTTGAGATTTCATAATGAAAAAGAGCTTTATATAGAGGATGGAAGCAACTGCGTGGTGCAAGCTTTGTAACTGAAGCGAGATATGTGAAATGTAATTCTCACACCTGTCTTGATGATGAATCTCTTCACTCGATCTAACCTGTTGAGCTTGAGATGATCTGATCGATATGTGGTATCGTGTAATTTGAGCAATCGAGAAGCTTGACAACACCTGCTTGTTGATCCAATCCATCGTTAATCTTATCAATTTGGGTTCTAGAAGAGCTAATGTGAAATGGTAAGAGTAAAGTTGAATTAGAGAAAGAGTGAAATGAAAATGGTAGAGAAGAAAGATCAGTCGTGTCTCTTGGAATGTGAGGGGTAATTGCCATTTTGTGTGAAATATTTACAAAATGGTCCAAAAGAATGTTTCAATACAAAAAACCAACAAATAAATTATTTGATTTAATTTTTTAGATTCATACTTTACACGAATAGAACAAATCTCCATTTTATTCAAATTTAAGCCTAAAATATGACTTTATATATTTTTATAAATTTTCCGTAATAAAACTGGGGTGTCACAGAAATCATGGATTTGAATGTATGAATTCTGTTTCCGAGTCAATTATGAAATCATGGGTAATTTTTGGGAAGAATTTAGGATGAATATAACGTAATCCAATGTTAACAAATGTCAACGTCAATGGTTACTTGATTTTTTGGTTGTGGACGTGCTCGCACTTTAATGCAAATATTATGTTAATCTTCTTGCACATTTTCATTCCTATACTACTACTTCGGCACTGTGAAGCATCGAGATTGTCGCCGTATTCATTTTGGGTTTGTATTCTACTCATGTGTCTTATAATAGTAGAGACATTGTCACTTATTCAGCTCATGACTACATAAGGTTAATAGATTATATACAGTGGGATATAAATCATGGGCCCGGAATTGCTCTTGTTGCACGAAACAACAATGATGACGTTTTGGTTTGGTGTAGATGCAATATTGACCACATCTTGAAAATTACAAAGACATTAGGAGTGACATGTGCAGTTGATTTAGCTCTTCAATAGTCTTTGGTTGTTTGTTGCAAGTATAATACAACACCAAAGAATTGATTGTTGTATTCAGGGCGGCTCAAAATTTCAGGGGCCCTATGCAAATTTAATGTCTTTGTAGACCATCAACTCCCCATCCCAAAACAAATGACATGTTACGGGCAGAGAGGTTAAAGAGAAATGAAAAATATCGCAATAAAACTTAATTTGGAGCTTATTTGGCTTACAATTGCATTTATGTTAATGCTATGATTTGAGTCTTTAATTAGGTTGATTAGAGAAGCTAAGTAATGACATTTTATGTAAATAAAAGTAAGATTGAGGATAAGATGTTGCCAAACACATAAACATTAGATTTGTTACGGGACATATATAATGGAATACAATATTTTTGTTTTGGTACAACAGGGGTACATTATATAACGGGAAATTAAGTTTAAAATAAAAGTGATGGAATTAAAACTTAAATTAGTTTTGTATAGTTTCATTTTCAAATATAGTGTTTCAATTAATTGACTTATGTCTCGTCTTAAATAAACATGAATGATTCAAGTAAATTTTATAATGTGTGACATTAAATGTGTAGATTTATTAAAATGGTTTGTTTCTAAAATTCAAAATGATAGTTTTCAACGTTTACAAATCATTACATAGAAACTAATTGAATTTTATAGAATATCCTAAAATATAAGAATTATTAAACAATTTCTTTTTAAGGGGACACAATACATAACCAATGTAACAACTTTGAAAAAAACTTACAGATAAAAATATAGCAATAAAACTTTACTTTGGCTTATTTGGTTTACGATTGCATTTGTTATATTTGTAACACCCCGGATTTTCCAGAGATGATACGATGCATATAAGTAACATTAGAACTGATAATATACATAATTTGAAGAAGTTATCATACAATACATCTCGTTGTATGATACGATATAACAACTTCACCAATAATTGCGATAAGATAGACTTCTTGGTTCATCAGCGGAAGGCTTCTTCTTGCGTTCACTCATCCTCACTCGATGGTACATCACAAATTCCAGCACAACCCGGTTGGTTTGAAATACTTTTAGAAAAATGGGGTGAGCTAAACGAGCCCAGTGGGTAACAGGGTGGGTTTTTATTTTAAGAAAATATATCTTCCTTTATTTTTTGAAAAATATGATATTTAAAGAAGTTGTCGATTTAACGGGAATGTTTATTGATACAGTGTTACATGTAAACCACGAGGTTGGTCAAACTTATTATTATTATTATTATTATTATTATTATTATTATTATTATTATTATTATTATTATTATTTTGTATCACGCTTATCACTTATCAATTCAAAACCAAAATTTAAATTCCAGAATTTTCAAAATTTATAAAAGTGATTGATTATCACAGTTGTTGTCTTTGCCAATTATTTGATTATTTATTATCGTGAATTAGTCCTCGAGAGGTGGGAATGCGGACTCGAGGTGGCTCCACCAAATTTTGTGGCATAGCACTTTGTTCCGCATGACTTAGCGACTATGCCAATAATCATCATTCGGAGATGGCCCTCTGAGACTCGAGGTGGCTCCCACGCATTGTCGGCGTAACACTTTTTCCGCATGGCACTTAGCGTCTATTCCAATAACCATTAGTCCTCTAGAGGTGGCCCCTACAAACTTAAGAGGTGGCTCCCACAACATGGTCGGCGTAGCACTTTGTTATGCATGGCACTTAGCGACTTCAGGTTTTTATCGTATGAAGGAATCTCTTTCATCTCAATTTAATTTCCCTTTTGGAGGGATCTCATTAACTTAATCATTCATTAAATCATTATACGCGTTGTGGGTCAGTCCTCTAGAGGTGGCTCCCACCGCGATATGCGATGTAGCACTTCATTCCGTATGGCACTTACAACTGCCCGATTTGGAATGGATCAGTCCTCTAGAGGTGGCCCCTACGGACTCGAGAGTTGGCTCCCACCGCGATATAGCGATGTAGCACTTCGTTCCGCATGACACTTACAATTGTCCAATGGTGGCTTATATAGGAACGGTCCTCTAGAGGTGGCCCCTACGAACTCGAGAGGTGCTCCCCACTGCGATATCGCGTTGTAGCACTTCGTTTCGCATGGCACTTATAACCGTCCTAAAATTCAATATGGACCATTTTTACTCGAGGTTGCCACCCTCGTTTGGATATCTTTTTACTCGAGGTTGCCACCCTCGTTTGGTTCTCTTTTTACGTGAGGTTGCTACCCTCGTTTGTACTCTTTTTAACGAAGTTTCCACCCTCGTTGTTTTATTCGTAACATTTTATACTTTTATTGACAACACTTAAATTTAGTGGAAATGTGTTCATAGAGGTATTATAATCTAAATCGCCTCCTCGTATAATTTCATTTTCCATTTGGGGAAGGTTAACCCCTAGGGTCAAAACGCTTCCAAGATAATTTATTTACCCGTCTTAAGTCAACTATAAATGTTTAGTTAAGTCCTTGAAGATAATCATATGATGAAATCCGAATTTAAATTCGGTTTATAAAATCCCGATTATGTCAGTTTGCTAGTCCTTCATTGTAAAATACATTTCAGTAGTTAAACGTTCTTAATTTTGGTTTTTCTAATTTTTTTATACTAGCTTACTGTGTTGTCTATTCAAAACATACTTTTGAGTCTAAAACACCTTTATAGACTGTCACCTACGAATTTTCTACCTAGAGTGCTCATTCAGTGAGCAATGATGGAACAATATTCACCAAATATTTTATACAACTCCAAATATCATGATTAGTTTTGAAAAATCTCAATATATCAAGGATATTTCATTTTACAGAGATTAAGGCCGATTTGTCATTTTAAAGAAGTATTATTGGGGTTTTACTAACAGTGCCCTGTTCTGTCAACATTGAAAATGTTGAATCTTTCGTGAATTTTAGTTAATTCATTAAATCTCCTTTTAACCTTATTTTAAATCTCAGAGATGCATTATAATGTATAACATGTCTAGTTAAATTAGAAACATCAACAAACAAAGGAAAATATTTATTTTGCATTTTACAAAAACAGGGGCAGATTGCTTACGGGATTTGGGAATTATCAAGATTTGAGCTTCTACTACTTCAAAATCAACATGCAATTCATTAAATAAGTTACACAATTGATTGTGAGGCTCATTTAATTTAGTTTGTAAGGAAAAATCATCAAAATTTCATCAAAAAAACATGCATGCTTCAAGATTTAAAACTAATTTGAGAAGAACAACTTTTACCCACATTTTTTTCTTCATTGGGTTTCTTTGTGATTTTTAAAGGGGTTCATCCTTCCTCCTTGGATGCTATTCCTAGCCAAGAAAGATATGAACAAGGGAAAGAGATAAGGGTGTGAGAGATTGAGTTACACAAGAACTTAAAAAGTTGGAAAAGTGTTCTTGGTTCTTACCTCTTTACAACTCGATTGACATTATTACTTTCTCTCTTATATCTTGGTAGAGATTCCTTCTTCTTGAATCTCTCTAGCAAGAATGAAGAAGAAATTTTGGGAAAAGTTATCTTTCGTGAAGATATTGGTTAATCTTCCATGGATTTCTCCAACAATGGCACCACCATGAAGATTGAGATATGGGGATTAAGATTATTACCTTGCATGTGAGAAACAAAGTGAAAGTGAGGGATGAGATGATATGGCCGAAAATAGGGGAAGAGAAGATCATCCTTTTGTCTTTCTCCATTTTCTTTCTTGGTTTCTTATTGGAATGGATGAAGAGTGTGGTGGAAGGTTGGTTAGTATTTCATTTAAGCAATGCCTTGTTGACCCTAGTCAACTTATCATTATCATGTGTTACATGACCTATCTCTTTGTTTCATGCTTTTATAACATCTTGATTGCACCATGGTCATTTTTACTTTTATTTGAGTTATAATTTAAATTTAAGCATTGTCTTGAATTTTAGTTTGATTTGGACCTTTACTTTACTTTACTTTACTTTACTTTTATTTTCTTTTTTGTTGAGTATTTCGAATAAATTTTAGTTCCCGGATGTTCGCTTGGTGAGATGGTGGGGTGAACCCGATCGGACGCACAATCACTAGTATTTTACAAATACAAACACATTGACTCACATGTGGTGTGGACCTAACTCGTATATCTGTACATTTCACTATCGTGTATAACTGTATTAGTTTAAGAAAAAAATACAAGAGAGTAAAAGGAAAGAAAAAGACGATATGGTGTTTAGTGTCAACTGGTTTTACTTCGTAAATTTTTGGCTTCTATTGTTGTTGTTGTTACTTTTTGAGGGGTCTTACAATATTAATGTTATAATTTGAGTGTTCATTTAGGCTAATTAAACAAGTTAAGCAATTACATTTTATGTAGCTAATAGTTATTTGTATACAAAAAGTGGGTCCCCCAAATATGCCGGGCCCTGTGCAGAGGGCCTCCTTGCACTGGTTCAGATCCGGTCCTATTTGTATTGTACCAAATTAATTGAAGATATGGAGTCGGTTTGCATATTAAAACATGCCATTTCAGCTTTGGCCGTGGTAAGAGCATCAGAATTCACAGTGTCATAACGCTTGTCTTTCTACCGAATATAATGTAAATTTTATGTGCTTCCTTTTTAGCAATGCTTGTGATAGTTTGAAGTTTACCTATCTGTTGAATGGAATTTGTTCTATGAGATCATGTAAATGGATATAGAAAATTAAATATTATTTAGTTTCATGAAGCTAAGCGAATGTGATGTTCGCAAATAAAATGTGTTAAATAAAGGAAGAGATCATTAATATATAACGACGTAAGACGCGTACTCCGCTCAGACTTGAGAACTAAATGATACTAATCTTGCGGTTGAGCTTTCTATAGAGGCTTCAGAGAAATCACAAATGACTATGCCAATGTATAATGCTCTCATGTGTACTTGCATGTATAATGGTCAGCCTATGAAATTCAGTAATTGGAGCATGTTGGTCCCATGTCCAGGAAGGTCCGTGGTGTTATAATATTACTTATTTTGGTTTATTAGGGTTAATTTCAAAGTTCCTTTATACGGTTATTCTTAGTTAATTTGAAAAGCTAAGTGATCATTTTTTTGTCTTTTGAGATACTACAATCAGCAAGTAGTTTGAACCTTTTTTGTATCTTCGTATTTTGAACCAAGTAACTATTAAGGCATTATTCACTGAAAGATGTCTTCCACTATGTTAGATAACTTGTTCATTTATTTTAAGTCTTCAGTAATTTATCTTCTCAGCATCTTCTGGTCGCAACGTCAAAGCATAGGTCTTCAGCAGGTTCAATAAAAAAAAAAAATTACATGTTCTTGAAAAACCTAACACTTATACAAGTTACTAACTACATCTCAAGTATGTTCCTTTTTTACAATGTCAAACTAACAACTTTTCTAATGACTAAGAGTACTAATCACTTAGTGAGACTATTGATGTCATGTGTTTGTTCATCAAAATCTAAACTTGAACTAACATTGGACGAGAGGACTGCTTTTATCAACCCAATTCATCCGCCAAGAGACAACTATTTATTTTCCCACTGGCCTAACATTTTCTCCATCTTCTGCTCAACCCCGGCCCACGTAGATAAATTGCTTGGTTATACGCCCACTGACAACCCAGAGATGATGAATGGAAGATTTTCCACTCCACAATTCAACACTTTGGCCCATCTTTCCAGTTTTTCATTGTTTATCTTGAGTCTCAAATATAATTAGGCACCAAAGACAAAACTTTTCTTGAAAATTTATCTTGAGTCTCAAAATATAATTCGAGATATCCAAGAATACTCTTTAATGTTGCTCTGTTTTCATCAAAAGCTTGTCCAATGAAGAACGATTCGTCAGCGTATTGCAAAATTGACACTGGAACCTCCTTCGAACCTACCAGCGCAGGCATGGACATTCCCTTCCCACAAGCTGTCCAAACCATCTGTGACAGCCCTTCAAGCACTCACAGATAAGTAAAGGGAGGTATAGGATGTCCTTTGTCTCAAACCTCCTTGTATAAATTTGGTTGGACTACCATTGATCAATACTTATGCGTTTGCCGATGATAAGCATTCCATAATTAATCCATTTCCTCCATTTATAGGATCTCCTTGTAATACATCGTTACTATATATATACACTATTTATTTTAATGTCATAATTTCCAAATTATAGCCAATGGCAAATTGAGTCGAATAGCTCTGCCCGACCATAATGGCGACCTTGTGAACATTATTAATAAAAGGTCAAACAACAAGAGGAGTAAAGAAAAGAGTTTGAACATAATTGTCTACATTGGAGAAGTAGCTATCTCTGTCATGCTTGTATACCACTTGTGAAGCTCTAGCCATGTTGAGTGCCACATCGATGATAGCCAATGGCATCTCCTTCTTACAAACCAACTCTTCGTTAAGATCTTTCCAATACCCATGTATCTCCTCCACGACGCGTGCCCTGCCTTCTTCCTCACTCTCAATGTTTCGTTCCTTCATGAATAAGTATATGCTTGATGATAAATCTCCTCGTTCTTCTTCTTCCTGAATTGCATCATTCCGTAAATTACATAGTTAATTGATAATTTTGAAATGATTTTCATTATATCGTACCAGAGACATCCTTTTTCCAATGTTGGTATTATATCTAATTCTAAATGAATTAAGAGAAATTGGTTGCACGATGGTAATTAATCACATACGTACCTTAGCAGTTCCGAGATCATCCATAGGCGAAGAATTAAGCCCAGCAGAGGAAAAACTTTAGGATAGGGCTTTTCCATCAAGAGTCGAGCATTTTGGTTAATGCGCCTCCCTATTAAGAAGAACAAGTGCACCAGCGCCATATATGACCCATGGTTGAAACACCATTCTCTATGTAGTCTTCCAAATTTGGTGTTCGTCCTCCATTGAACCACTCTGCCTCCACCATGAAACCTTCAACCATGTCTATCCACTGCCACATACAATCATATGTACATTAACATAGGAAAGTTTCTTTAAATCATGAAATAAGTGAATAGTTTAAGTGAATTTTGAAACAACATGTGATTTATTATGAACCAGAAGGTTCAGTAATACTGGTGTGTAGAATTATTTTCTCACGCAATAGACATACTTTGTAAATGCCCTACATAGCCAGGTGATGTTATGTAACTAGCCAAATAAAGTTTAATTAGCAAGAAAGAATGGATACTATTCTTGGGCTGTGTCTAAGATTGCACACCATGGGCCAGTAATAGGGATGTGGTCGATCATTGGTTTGGTCCTGCTATGCAGGCCCAGCCACAAATCTTCCACTAAGACCATCTCCATCAATGTTTTACCTTAGTTCTAACTCTCCAATGTAGGGGTGGTAAGGTAGAGAGGCAAACGTTTAGCGAAATTACTGTTCGTTAGATTCGTTAGAAAGTATGTTAGGATTCGTATTAGTGTTCGTGAGCATTACAAATTAGTGTTGATTAGGTTCGACATTTTCTTTAATTGTTCGTGTTCGGTTCGCATGTTCCGATCATTTGCATTCAACAACTCGGTTCGTTTGCGTTCGATTGTGTGTTCAAACATTTTGTTCGTTTATGTTTACAAAAAGCTCTAAATTATAAATTTTACAATAAAATAAAATAAAATAAAATAAAATAATATACTACAATATCATAAACAACAATAATAAATTTCATGATGACTTTTCATGAGACAAAATGTATAATAATAATATATATTTTGGTGTGTGTTCGCAAACCGTTTGCGAACACTCGATAAAGAATAAAAGTGTTCGATGTTCGGTTCGAAAATACTCGAACATGTTCGGTTTGAAAATACTCGAACATGTTCGGTTCGATCAAACCGAACACGAACTGAGCGTTGACCGAGCTTTTTCATGAACATTTGGCGAACGTTCGATTCGTTGGCCCCCCTACTCTAATGTAAAATCAGATAAAACGATGTGACCCTTCTTACCGAGTTAGTCACAGCTCAGTGGTGGTCTAAGCCAGGACAAATATGTGTATTGTCGACTGATCTCGCATGTCCTCTAATTTTTAGGTGCCAGTTATTTACGTACACACCTCTGTATAATGGCAAAATTACACATAATCTCAGTCCAAATCACTGTGTAACATATAGACCCCTGACGTTAATTATTTCCGTCAAAAGTTAGTTAAACCGATAAAGTCAAAGTCAACTGAAGAAAAATATTTATGACGTCATTAAACAATTTTATGACGTCATAATCAGAATTTGGATTTCCAAAAATACTCCTAGAGGTTTAAAAGTAAAGTACCATCAGGGGTTTTAAAGTAAAGTTTTTTAATATGAACCAAAACTGAGAATAAAATGTAAAATTAAATGGAATGGTGTTTGTTATTTATGTGTGGTTTGTTTCTTGTCATTTTATCATAAACCTGAAATATTTTGACCATAGTCATGTGAGAATTCGTATAATAAGATGAAATTGATATATATTAGTCCATAAAGTATATAGTGTATCTGGTAGGGATGTATAAGTAATAAAAATATTTAGAGAATAGTTTTATAAAAATTCATATAAGAATGTCAAATTGGTGCATTTTTAGTCCATAAAGTATCATGCGTACCTGACACTGACATGGGTGTATAAATAAAAATATTTAGATAATAGTTAGGTGGAAGTTCATTGAGAAGGCCAAGTCGGTGCAGCTATATTCCATAAGGTATCAAGTGTATCTGACAGGGTTGTATAAAAAAAAAAAATATTTAGACAATAGATATGTGGAAGTTCATATAAGTAATCTAAATTGGTGCATTCTCATTTCATGTCATTTATTTGCCACTTTTCATGTCCATTTTTTTCGTACCAAGATGACAAGAAATAACAAACATATAAGCGACAAAACACTATTCTATTTCATTTTACATTTTATTCTCAGTTTTGGTTCATATTAAAAAAATTTACTTTGAAACCCCCGATGGTACTTAACTTTTGAAACCCCTGGGGGTACTTTTGGAAATCCAAATTCTGAATATGACATCATAAAAATTGTTTAATGACGTCATAAATATTTTACATAGTTGACTTTGACTTTTAACGGTTGACTAACTTTTGGCGGAAATAATTAGCGGCGATATATTACATATTCTGCAGTGACTTGGACTGGGTTTATGTGTAATTTCGCCATTATACAGGGGGTGTGTATGTAAATAACCCATTATTTATATTAAATATTAGGATAATTCTTCCTAAATAATCAATTCGATGTTTGTGAATCCGTAAATTAATATCATAGACATCATATATTATTCTCATCATACGTACGTACCGTTGATTTTAAGTAGGGAAGAACACTCCATCCATTTTCCTTGAGAACTTTGTAACATATCTCATGAGTTAAGTTGTACAATGCCAAGTAGCATATCTTCATGTATTCTGGAAGACTTTCCATTGCTTCAACATCCCATCTGCAAAATAAACATATGTAGATAAAACCTAAAAACTAAAATTAATCCACCTAGCAAAAATGATAAATCACCAAAAATCATGTAGCTACCTTCGTATTGCATCGGTGAAGAGCACGAGTTCGTCCATTTTACCATATGTGTCAAAGATATCGTCAATGACCAACAAAACCGCTATGGTCTTGGCCAGCTCGATTCGGCATGTGGAGTATTTAGGGTTGGGAAGAAGACCAACACTCCATAAAAAGCACTCGAATGGCCTGTCCCTAGCAAAGCTCAACTTGTCAACAAGTCCCAACTCCTTCCACCATCTTGTGATTTCAACCAGCTCCGTTTGGTGCTGAGATTGAACCCTGTTATAGTCCAGCATTGCTAGTTCCAAAAGGATTGGATTATGATTGATTTGTGTAGCATATTCTTCGATGAATCGTCTGGTTTCTAGTCTAGCCATCCTCAAGTGAGTTGGAAGCTCCAAGGCTTGACCTACCTTGACTTTAAGCTGTGGAGAAAGGCTAGGAAGGGACCTTGTAAGGTGAGTTTTGGTAAATTCCATCGCATCTTCCAATATTGTTTCATTTTTCGCTCCCATGTACGATGCTTCGTACAAGCTTAATAACCCTAATGTGTCGTCGATCAAAGATTCTTCAAATTCTCCATTCTTGTCCATGAACTTTCGGAAAACATCTGTACCAAATATTTAGGTTAGTCTTCATACTCATAAGATCCAAAAGATCGTTATACATGTAGGATAATTTGTACCGGAAGAGATTTGGAAGCCATTGTGACGGAGTATACGAAAGCGTAGTCCTGTGGTGAAGAGGTCCTCTTCATTATCGGTTGATAAGGCACTAAGGATAGTGGCGATGTCATCTTCCAAGTAGTACCCTATCCCTAGTCGTTGGATCATGTCAATAAGTTTGAGCTTATCGATTGTTTTTGTTGTTCGGTATAGTTCTTGGCGAGTTTTCTCCAACAAATAATCTCTCCTCTTGGTGCCTTCATCTACTTCCGACGGTACTATCTGCACATATACACAACATTTAGTTAAAAGAGAGATAGTAAAACTAAGGAATAAATAAATTAAGGTTCTTAAAATCTTTCATAATTTGAGAAAGTGTTACGTTTTGAGCTTTGTGGGTCATTGTCTTGAAGTTTGTGAAATTCTTCATAAGCGATAATAGTAAATAATTTAATAAAATCATATAATAAAAATTTAATTACTAAATTTTCATTATATAATTTTAATAATTTATTTATTAATATCGTTAAGAAATTAATCAACGAAAACGATTCTTAAATAAAGTAAAAATGTAACTTTTCTGAAAATAGAAGTATAAATACTAAACATTTGTGTGACATTTTTTATTTTCGTTTAATGGAACAAACATAAAGAAGAATTATATATCTGATTAAGTAAGTACCGTAGTTTGTGTGTTAGGTATGTATTGGAGTAGGGCGTCGATAACATGTGGGGTGGCACGAGGCGTTGAGGATAGCGTCGATGCGGACATGTAAATGCAATGTTTGCGAGGTCAGAGAATTAGACTTGATCGGGGAGAGAAAAGAAAGTTTGGGCCTTGATGGTGAGGGATGAGCAAAGAGAGATGTGGTGCAGGTGGTTCTAATAGAGTTAGACAACATTTCAGAGAAATTGAATGGGTGTTTTAAGTTGGAGCTTCTGTTAACTGTTCAGGTGTATGTAGGAGTTTAAGTTAATTTATACTAGCTAGATCGATATATGTACACTCTAGGAAGGAGTTTGGTGCACATGGCTCGCGCGAGAAGAATTGGATTTTCTAAGACCGTGGAATATTTTTTGTAAATAATTCTAACTTGCACCACGTTTGAACTTGACCACCTATCTATTCATTGAAATGTTCTCGAAACAATATAGTTACCGAGCGGGAATTAATAAAGTGGTTTACATCGATAACTAAGCTATTTTCTGACATAACTAATAAGCTAATTAATTTAATAATGGTCCCGATTTAATACACTTTGTTATTAACTGATTTATAATATTGATGATTTTATTGATTATATATGTACGTTTCTAAGCCAGTAATAAGTATTCATAGCTATGTTTTGGAACCCGGACCCGACGATCAACCCGAACTACCTATTGAAGGAGGTTCATCCGGATTAACCGGGATCGACTTGGATCAACATGCTAATAATATTTTTTAAATAAAAGATATTATATATCACAAAGTCTCATGATAGACAGTCTCTAGATAGAGATGACTTATGTTATCAAGAAAATCATCTAAGTTATCAATTAAGACGTCTATCTTGTTAACGAAATGAGTACTTTGTAATATGAAAAAATACCAATGTTGAAAATATCGACGTTTTGATTAATAACATCGATTTTCATTGACAATATAGGCCCGTCTCTAAATAAATTATTTAGAGACCGTCTCTTAGGAGACTTGCTCATATATATATTTTCAAAACATAACACATACCTTTTTTTCACATACAATTGATAATGAATTAATGACTGGTTACTAATATTACAAATTCTCATGAGAGACGGTCTCTATCTAGAGACGGCCTATGTTATTGATAAAATCATCCATATTATTAATCAAAACGTTTATGTTGTTAACGAAATAAGTATAGTTGTAATATGAAAAAACATCAATGTTGTTTTGATTAATAACATCGATGATTTTTTTGACAATATAGGTCCGATCTAGATAAATTATTTAAAGACCGTCTTCCAGGAGACTTACTCCACTAATATATTATAATATAGCACTAATCCATTCCTGATTTATAAATAGCACTAATTCATTCTTGAGTATGATAATTTGACCCCTCACTCTCGGCTAGACTTCGGTCTAGACATACTATAGACGATCGTGGTGACCAAACTAACATTTAGATTTCGTCACTTGTGATATATGCTTTGTTACAATTTGGAATTGACGGTTTTGACACCTTACCTTAAATTTCTTAGCCTGGCACTACTGACTGGTGGAGTCTTGTCTTGGCACTACTGACTGATGGAGTCTTGGTAATGAAATGATCATGATGAGGAAAGATTTTGTACCAATGGGAAGGTGTGGACGAAGGACAGTGGGTTTGGACTTCTAATGAACGAAGCATGCCTATGCTATGATAGAAGGCAAAGGTGGTGTAGGAAGAATTGGTGTACGTCAATATTGTGAATGTTGAGGAATTCAGTGAGGTTTTGTGTAATAAATATTTTACCACGATCATTTCTTATGCGTTTGTAATCATTTGAAATATTAATAAATTTTGCTGATTCAAAAAAAAATATTTCAATATACCAACTTGTCATTAGCTCATTTGCAGCCCTTTTAATTTTTCAAGTGTCTCCAATCACTTCGAGAAAAAGAGAAACATCATTTGTATTTGTTATTCATTATACAAGATGACAACTTTTACAAATAAACTAAACTTCTAGTTAATCATGATGTAAAATATGTATTAATAACAATAGTTGTACTTATTATAATCTTGTGGTCTATGAGACCAAACATTATTCTTGTGAGCTAAATGTATATCTTTACCACATAAATATCAAGTTTATAGTGGTCTTTAAGATCCATACAATATAGTATATATGCACATGGTTGCTACTCCGGGAGCAATAATAAGAAATCTTTTTATGAGAATGACTTTAAGTCCACTTGCGCACACATATGATTCCAGCTTCAAGATCGACAAGTTATAAACATTAATACTACCAACTTCAGGTTCGAAGTTATCACTTTCTTTGCATCACCATTTCATAAAATTTCTTAATATGAGTGTGCATTCCATCTTTGGCTAGCTAAAGGTAGAATATTGACCCATCCATTGATGGATTTATGGCTAAAATATTAACCATATGTTGATGGATTTATCATGGTCCATGATATACGTGGACATATATATTTTAAGAAATGAATTTTTGTGATTCCGAACCATCAATTGTTAGCCACTTCTGATGGTTTGCAAATCGTGAATTTTTTTGATCAAATATCCGTGTGAATGATAATTAATTTGACATTCACTTCCTTTTCAATAACCATATCAACTTTCATGGTTTTTGTTGAGGGGTTGAGCCTCAAACACTAACTAAACTACTACAAGTCCCAATTTTAAGATCCGCCTCCAACTTGATGTCCGTCCTGAGAGCTTTGTCCGAGCCAGGGCACCTGAAAGCACTAAGTGGTGTGGGGGGGGGGGGGGGTGGTTAGAAGGGTAACCCGGTTTGCTATTGTCAAACCGGGAAGAGACTTTACTCAAGAGAGGGAAGGAAGCTCCCAATGTAGTAATTATGAGGGAAGTTATGATATGAGTTGACTTACCTTAATGTATGGGATCTTGTGTTATATTTATAGTTATCATGTACTTATGAAGTGGTTCATAAGATGATGCCAAGTGTATGTTCAGGATTTGGACAACAATGCTCCCTTGGCCCATGGCCCAATTGTATGTGAAAGTCCAACACCATTAGATTGGCCTGGGAGGGTAGATTGGTCCTTTTACCTCTCAGAGTACTATTCTCGTTGATAGGTCAGTGTGAGACCTTTTAGAATGATCCGACCTCTACCGAGTTAGTGCATTCTAGGTAACTTAGTAATGATGCGAGACCTGGCTCGGAAGTATCTTGAAGATTCCAGTATATACGTTTGGTCTTATTGTTAAGGTGGCGCCCGAGTTTATCTCGTCCGGTCCGTTTGGCATCCTGACAATGTCGGATATGTGATCCTTTGTCGAGTTCGGAGGTCCTGCCCCCAGCTAGGTCGGACTAGCCGAAAAGGTGTATTGACCTGAGTGTACTGGTTGACCAGGAAGGGTTTCCTTAAGGCGGACTACCCAAGGTCGGACAAGTACTGAATTAGCCATTTTAGCCTTGATGCGCTCTAGGACACGCTCTATGGCGCCCTTAACGGATTGGACATATATCCGTATCAACAGTTTTGTATCTCATACTCACTTCAGAGAATATGGTAGATTTTCCTCAATGTTATAGATAATACCCTATATAACAAGAACGTAAAATTGAATAAAAATAAAATAAAACTTATATTGACCAATAATATGTTGAAAGAATTAAATGACCGGAACTCTGTACTTCTAACACACTATTAAGAACAATGTTATGCAAACAGTTAAAGATATGCAGACTCTGACTAAGTAAAAGGTCACTGTTATGAATAATGTTGTCTATGATAATAATACGAAACACGGTAAATAATCGAACCAATGAAAGTAAAGCTAGAGACCCGGAATAAATCTTAGTGATGTGACAACGAAATGTGCGATATAGTATGCTTTTAGACCCTTGGTTTTTGCCTTAGATTCAATATTTATATAGTTTTATGGTCAATTACCAACTTTGCATGTTTTTTGTAGGTTAGGATCGCGTTATTGAGGAATTGCACGATTTCAGGCACCAAAACGACATAATTTTGCCAAATCGAGAAAGTTAAGCAAATCTGTGAATTGGCGATTCACGGAGTTCGAGGTGTCGAAACATGTCATGTGACCAGCCAGTGCGAAGATAATTGAAGATGCTACAACTTTGTAGAAGATAACTTTTCAAGGAAACGAAGTTACGAAGCCCGAAATTGAAGAACAAAGCAAGCAGATTCGAAGCTGGAGGAATCGCACTCTGCGGTCACTTGTGGACTGCAGAAGGGGCTGTGCGGTACCCTGTGGACCGCAGTCAAGCATCTGTTTGTCTTTCAATATGTTTTCTGGCCTGTCAGGCTAGGGCATGTTTTCCTAAACCTTCCTTATACACCAATGGCGGTTGGAGCTCGGAATTTCGACTATAAATAAGACCATTGGGTTCTCAAAATCAAGAGAGAGCGGAAGGGTTCGAGCGGTAGAAACGGAACATTAGGGTTCCGTAGCACCAAGCGACTCTCACGAGAGAACCAATCATCGGGAAAGTGAAACCCCAAAACCCTAGCCGTCAGCAAGCAATTAAGAAGACTTCAAGACACTCGAAGAAGTCATCAAGATCGATCAAGGAGGAGAAATCAACGAGGAGAAGCTGAGGGTTGACACTCGCCATCTTCTTACGTTTTAGTTGTTTCAAATATGATTTCAATTCAGTTTACAGTTAATTTACTTTCAGTTATGTCAGGCTAATATACCTGTGTAAGGATTAGCTGGGATCTTTGATTATTTGGTTTATATATGATGGAGTAGTTTTAGCAATCAATGTTGGTTATGCGATTGTTGTTCATACCTGTGCTGTTTGAGGAAAGTTGCTTTGTTTGTTTATGTTTTTGAGACATGAGTATTCATTGCACTAGATTAGGAGATGTCATTTGTGTACATAAGTTGATATTACCTTGAGGTTTGTTATTGAACTAGCCTTGGTGTGACTTTGAGCTAGGCGATAGTCTACATGGGTATATTCTTGTTGCGCCTTGGTATAAGATATGTGACTTGTGTGACTCTTCAGCCGTAACTATCGCTATCCGTTATTCCTGATATAAACCGTTTATCAAAGTGAAGGTTAACACTTACATGCTTTTCTCTATAAGTTCTTAGTTCGTCAATTTTCTTTATAATTATTTTCCAGCTTACGTGTTTATTTTACTTATTCAAAAATACCAAAAATATGTTATTTATGTTATATTGAAAATCAACCATTTAATATTCTATTCAATCGAGCATTATTCAGAGAAACGACATCTCGAGTTAACTTACCGCTATAAAGCTGTGTTAGTGAGTTTCTAGCAATTATAAATTTAATCTTTTGATTGTATTTAGAATTCTGATCTCTGTGAAATCAAAATCTCGAGTTACATCAAAATTTAATCTTTTGATTGTTGGTTCGAACATTTTTTGTGGAAAACTGTCTAGGTTTTAGTATGTATGTTTTTAACATGTATCATCTACTTTTTATGATTTTTAGCTTTGCTATGTGGTTGTGTACACTGTATATGTTTTTGGCGGGGATTTGTTGTTTGTTTGAATTTTCTGAATGTTTTGTGTGAAATTCTAGTTTTTAACATATATTGTCTACTTTTCATGTTTACAACTTTTGTGTGAAATTGTCTAGTTTTTAACATATATTGTCTAGTTTTATGTAAATACCTTCTAGTCTAGTTTTTACCAATATTTGTCTAGTTTTCATGTTATAGCTTCTTTGTTGTGCGGTTGTGTAAAAGCTGTATAGTTTTACCATATATCATCTAGTTTTGATGTAAATAGTTTATGTTTTAGCTTTTAACACATATGGTCTAGTTTTTCATGTTATATCTTTCTGTTATGTAGTTGTGTTGAACAGTCTAGTTTTTAGTATGTATTGTCTAGTTTGTCATATAAACTGTATAGTTTTTTTTTGTATTGTTAGGTAACGATGGACAAACGAATAAATCGAAGAATGATAAGGTACCTAAGAAGAAGGTGATTGTTCCAAAGGTTCCTAAGCCAAGGCAGAAGAGGCAGCCTAAACGTGTTAAGGTGGGTCTCCGAGTTCTTGATCTTTTTGAGCAAGAAAAATCTGAGCACAGGGGTTACGCAAAACTTATGGTTGACATGTTGCAGAAGTTGAATGATGCACAGAGACAAAGTGTGTTAGATATTGGTTTCGGTGGGTTGCTTCATTTTAAATTCAAGTCTATTTCATTGGGTATCGTACCTGGCTAGTGGAGAGGTTTAATGGAGAAACATGTATTCAGACGATAGGGGAGAATAAGTACCATATCACCGCTGAATACGTGCAATACATTTTTCTTCTTCCTAGGAAGCCTGATTTTCCTGTGAAGTTGTGTTACCAGAATTTAAGGAATGCTGAGAAGAAAGATGCTGCCTACATTGCTGATGCGGAGTTGAGGAAAAATAGGAGAGCTAAGTTTGGTATTACAGATCAAAAGGCCGATGTGACACTTACTGCTGTGTTGAAGGTGTTGTTGAGTTTGAAGGATGGTGGGGATGATTTCAAGAGAGTTTTTGTGCTTTATGGTTGTGGCATTTTCCTAGCACCAACTGCAGGCCATACGATCTTGACATGAGACTTGTTACTCAGTTGGAGAGAGTAACTTCTATACGTAATGTGGATTGGTGTGGTTTCGTGGTTGATACTTTGTGTGATGCAGTTTCTAAATACAAGTCAACTACGCAAAATCATATTCATGGTTGTGTAGTTGTGCTTGTACTGGCTTATCTACATAGGTTCCCATGTCAAGGTCGTGCCAATTCTAGTGCACTTCCCCTTATTCAACATTGGACAATGAAGAATTTGTCAGAGAGGCTTGAAAAAGAGAAGAATATTGGATATGGGAATTCTCTTATGATTGACTGGTATCCTATTAGTAGCGAGACTCGAGCTGTTGTGCTTTATGATGGCACTGGTCCATGATATCCTATTCCTGATGGTGTTCGTACTGATGCGGAAATTCAGAATAGTTCCAGCGATGTTAGTCATTCTCTATTTTTCATGTCTTTTTATTTTTGAAATAGTGTAGTTTGTCTATTTTATAGTTGTAATTATCTAGTTTTTTGCATGTTTTGTCTAGTTTTATTGAATATGTTACCTTTCAGTGGTATTTATGCTTTTTTATTTTTTTATGAAATTGTTTTGTTTCTTTGATTTTGTCTAGTTTTGAAGTTCTTGTGTAGTTTTAGTAGTTATTGTATAGTTTTTAACACTTCTTTATTTGCCTACCCTTTTTGTGATTTTTGCCTTGTTTTTTAATGGAATTGTCTAGTTTTTTCTTAATTACTGCTTATGTAAAGTGGTTTTTATATATATTTGTAGGCAATGGATGAGGCGCTTCAATTTCTTAAACGAGATGTGGAAGTTGTTTTCCACGCATATTACGTGTTTTTGAAAACCTTTGAAAGTTACGAGAGTCTGCATCTGCATCACAAGAAGTATCACAAACACAAAAGTTTTGGTCCGATCCTGGGTTGTTGAATCAATTAGATCACATGGTGGCCATGCACTTCCTGATGTTGAGAAATGACTGTCCAAGCTTCAGTCTTGGGTTTTCTCAAGCTGAAGCAGATCAAAACATTACATATATGTTTGATGCTATAAGAGCTTCCCAAGTTGCCAGGGATAATGTAGCTGCGAGTCCTGATGCAAGTATTTATTTTTATTGTCTAGTTTTATAGTTTTATTGACTAGTTTTATGCTTTTATTGTCTAGTTGACAGGGATAATGTTTTGTATGAAACTGTTTAGTTTTTAACATATATTGTCTAGTTTTATGCTTTTATTATCTATTTTGTGAAACTATCTAGTTTTTGTTGTGAAGTTGTGTAAAACTGTCTAGTTTTTAACATGTTTTATCTAGTTTTTACAATGGTTTATCTAGTTTTAGCTTACTGATTAGAATTTTATCCTTTTTTTTAGCGTGGCAGGTCTAATCCACCAACTGAGCCTGCAGTGAACCTTAGTGATAATGATGATGATGCTTTTAGAAATCAGGAGGATGATGACAGAAATGCTGAAGAAGAGGAAGTAGTTGAAGAAGAGGAAGCTGATACTAGTGAAGAAGAGAAAGTAGTTGAGGATGATGTTGCACAAGAGGAGGAGGATGATGCTAATGGAGAGGATGATGAGAATGAAGATGATGAGGATGAAACTGAAGATGACGTAGTAGTTTATCGTGATGAATATGGTTGGTGCTCTTTGGACATCGGGCCACCACAAGTGGATGTTAAATATGTTTCAAGTAATATGAAGAAAATTGGATTCATTTGCAAGGGAATGAACCAGATTCCTAAAGAAGTGGTTGATTATTGCTTCTTTAAAAGTGAACAAGCCCCGAAGTAAGTATTTATTGTTATTGTCTAGTTTTATTGTTTTATTGTCTAGTTTTAGCTTACTGATTATAATTTTATCATTTTTTCTTTCACTTCTTTTTTTCTACAGGTCAGATGAAATGTTTATGAATATCACTGAAAAGTTTTACTTGAATGCTGAGGATCTCCTTAGCATGTATCTCTGATATACATTACCTTTAGTGTGATTGATTGTTGGTCAGTTGTGATGAATGATTTTCATAGGAGGGTAAATGATGGTGCTATGACCAGATTTTGTTTTGGACTCCAAACCTCTGTAAGTGCCTTTTGTTTTTTAGTTTTTTGTGTGTTTTTGTCTAGTTTTATAGTTTTTGGTCTAGTTTATAGTTTTTTTAAAAAAATGGGACGTTTATTCATACTAAAACATTACAATCATGGGGGTTTATAAGAACCCATAGACAAAAAATCCTTCAATACATTGTTCTTCCAAATTCTAGAAAACCAACTGATTGCATCAAGATCCAGTATGAATAAAATTCCGATCACAGTATTTCTAATAATAACACAGCTGTTGTTGATAACTCCTGACTCAAATTCATAGTTGTTACTAGACAAAAGACACCCATGGCGACCAAACAACAGGGAAGGCATAGTACTTCCAGGCGACCACAAAACAATCCAAAAAATAACAGGGATGACAAAGAAAAGAGCCACTCCCCAAATCATTCCACGGCTAGAAAACATATACCCATCACCCAACAAATTCTTCTAGTACCTAAGCTGTTGATGTGTGCTATTATTCCCAAAGCCTCTAATATTCCAAGTCATGTAAATCATATTAAATATGAAGGGGTGATGCTCTCTTACCATTCTTGTTGCCAGATTTCTTCTTCTTCTTACTTAATCTGAGAGAACTATAAAAGTTCCCTTCCTTCCCAGCTTTTGCCAAATTTCTCGTCAGTCTCCTTGTAATTGGAGTAGAGACGTAAGAAGCCAAAAATTCTTGATCCAAATCAGACTCAGTAATTTCCATTCCCATGTAATCTTGTGAGTCCGAACTTATATCATGATCAGTTGAGAGAGAGACTTGATGTAAATCATTCGCTTATTTTCTGCGATTTCTTAATAGGGAAAGAGGCTCAAATTCCGGATTATCCACACCAAAAGGTATGACTGGAGATAATGTAGCCTGCTCTTCAACAAGCTGAGAGGGAGAATCAGCTTCCAAAATGGGAGATAAGACTTGTGATTCAGTCACTTTGATAAGTTTGTGCTGAGGTGAGATGGGAGATTCCCCCAGGCGCAATAACATCATCATATAGCTCATCTCCAGAATCTGCATGTAAAGAGCTAGTAGTTGTCCTATTGCCTTCTTCCTCAGAAATGATACCATTGCCTAACGAGGCAAAAGGATTGGAATTGTTCCCGATGATAGCATTAAAGTCTCCAACATATGTCTCAGCTGGATTAACATATGGATCAGACTTAGGAGAAGAGTCTCTTCTAGTAGAAACATAAAGTAAGTTCCCTCTACCTCCACCTCCCCTGCCTCTAAAAGACAAGCTAGAACTTCCGCCCCTATAGTTGAAAGATTGTCTTCCTCTCCTACCCGATGCCACTTTCCAAGAGGAATCACTTGGAATGCTATTTGAATTAACATTGGAGTGAAGGGAAGAACTAGCTGCAGTTGTTTGTGTGTAGTTTTAGTTTTATGTTTGTAACTATATTTGTGTTTACAGAAACCTTGGTGCAATCTTGCTGGGGTTTTTGATGAGGAAGAGGATAAGGAGACTTATGATGAAGATGAATCGAAGAAAGAAGTACAGGGTTCTCTTGATCTGTGGGTTGAGGACCAGCTTGCGGACATTGGAAATAGTCTCTCTACTGTGCGAATGGTATTTTTTTTTCAAAATTTTCTTCAGTATATAATTTAGTTTTTGTCTGAAATTGTTTAGTTTTTGCTTGAAATTGTTTAGTTTAGTGTTTGCTTGAAATTGTTTAGTTTTAGTGTTTGCTTGAAATTGTTTTAGTTTTTAATGTTTATTGTCTAGTTTTAATACCTGTTTAGTTTTTAAAGTAAAATCATATAATTTTGTATATGATTTTTACTCTTATATTGTTTGTTTGACAGTTCTTTGTGCCTTTGATCCATCCCCACAGTTCGCACTTTTCATGCTGTGTTGTTAATTGTGTCAATTTGAAGATTCAATACCTTGATAATTTGGTAGTTGAAGATGAAGGTGAAGTGTATACATTAATGACTGTATTGGTAAGTTCTTATGGAAATCTTGTTATCATTTTTCTTTTCTTTCTTTTTGTTGTTGTTTTGGTTGCTTTGTTGCTTACATTTTTTCTTCTGTTTTGATATAACAGCAATGTGAAATGGAGACCTTCTTTCGACGTATTGGTCATCCAGCTGCTAGTTCTATTCCTAATTTTGAAAACCAAATTGTCAAGCTTGATTGGACTGGTAGACTTGGAACTTGTTGTGGTGTTTTCGATGAAGCATATGGAGCTATTCGAGGAACTTCTTTTCCTTGCAAGGATCTAATGAAAGTATGCACTAGTTTATTATGTTTTTTCATAATTTTTTCCCTCAGTTTGGAGATAAAGTGTGAACGTCTTGCATAATTTTTTCTGAGCTTTTGTTTTGGTTTTGTGTATTAGGTGAATCGTAGGAAATTCCTTCGTGTTGAAATTTGCTCAGCTCTTATTCTTGCTGACACAAATGGTTTGAGATCTGATATTTTGAAGAGTGTTGCATCATTTAACAAAGAAGATGCGATAAAGCAAATGAAGGAGAATGAAAAGTTGAAAAGGCTAAAAGCAAAGAAAGCTGCTGATGAAAAAACTTCTCAAGGATCTAAGAGACCTGCTGATGATGATTTTGAAGAGGGTGGATTTGATAATTTGAAGAAGAATGCTCTGAAGAAACTAAAGTAATCGAAGAAAAATTAGTGTTTTTGAACTTTCCAATGTTTTTCAGTCAGAATTTTATTGTCTAGTTTAGTGTTTTGGTGTATTGGATGTATTAGTGTTTTCACAGATATATTACTTGTTCAAATTTGCCCAGTTAGTACTTTGTGAATCTAATTGTCTAGTTTTTTCTCACCATTATCTATGTTTTGCAAGGAAATGTATAGTTTTATTACTTCTCCAGAAATTTGAAAAATGACCTGCATAATTGTCTAGTTTTTACAACATATTGTCTAGTTTTGTAACTGAATTGTCTAGTTTTGTAAATGAATTGTTGATGAGTCGAAATTTTAACGACTCATTTAGTACATTTTTCCGTATTTTGTTGCGTCTTTTAGCCTTTATTTTAGTGTTTTTTGTCCCATGTCACGTTTGGGTTTTTTTTGTATTTTTGTGCATTTTTAGGTGTCTTAGCGTCATTGGCAAGGAAATGGAGAACCAAAGTGCAAAGAAGACTTCAAAACCTTGTAGAAGCACCACAAGGCCAAGTTAGTGGGCCACTACTCCAAGAGAGGTGACATGGAGGTTGGAAAAGGGAGAGAAAAGTGGAGAAAATGGAAAAATGGAGGAGTTCCCGGAGACAAGGCTCACCGCGGTGAGCCCCACATCCAAACGGGCTCACCGCGGTACAACCAAACAGAAAAGAAGGAAGAAAGTCCAGACTGCGGTGAGGAGGATTCCCCAAAGTACCTCACCGCGGTGAGCTCTGTTTGACGGAATAAAACCCACGATTTCTGGCAATTTTTTCCCATGATTTCTAGTTTCTTCTTCCTTGGTCTTATAAATAGACCACTTGTATCAGTCATTAGGATATATCTTCATTACTTCTACTTTCATATTTTCAATTCCAAGCATTGTAAACACTTAGAGATTTCAATCTCTCTTTTAATTCGAAGAAGCATTATTGATCTTCGGCGATCGCATAGACGATAGGCGCCCGGTATTGATAACGAGTTAGGCGTTCTTTGTTAATAACTTGTATTGTGACATATTGATATCGATCGTTGAGCATGCTTGATCGTTGTGAACTTGCATCGATCTTTACCTCTAATTAGTATATATCCGGTGAGGGCATAGCTAGTGACAAGCTTTTGCCGTAACTCATCGTACTTATAATCATGTCTGTTCGATTTTGCAATAGCAAAGTGTTGCATTCTTGATCGATGTACCATTAGCTATATCGCGTCAGCACTTTTGAAAGATCCGCTTGCTTCGTTTTAATTGTAGAAATTGCATGATCTAGGTATTACCTTGTCTTGTAATTGTAATTTGTTGTAGGGTTTTGAAGTATCAACCTTACCCAAACTATCTGTTTACAACTCACACCTTGAGCCTACACCTTAGAACTAGCTTAATAAATTCCTCGAGAGAACGACCCTGTGGTTTAAGCATTGTTGTACTAAGATAACCGCTTTACTAGTGTTATTTTACAAGTATTAATTTTGAGCGCATCAAAATTTGGCGCCGCTGTCGGGGAATTGATTCATACGTTCTTCAATAAGTAGGATATGTGTGTAGTTGAATATCTTTATTTTTATATTATTCAAAAAACCAAATAAAAAATTCAAAAAATCAAAAAAAAAAAAAAAACTACTCTTGAAGATTATCTTTTTTGGTACTAACGGAAACTAACAATTCATTTAGTTCTTGTTGGTCCAGATAACGACAAAGTAAAAGACTAGAGGGGGGGGGGTGAATAGTCTTTTCAAACTTTATCGATAAACACAATTTCTCGATTTTTGTGAAGATATCGATACTTATTTTCGAAGGCGGAAGACTTTTTGTGATAAGTGCCGTGCTCGGCAAGATATGTGTAAATACTTAGCAAGGTAAATAAAGCAAGTAATAAATTGCGAAAGTAAATAACACAAGTCTTTATAGTGGTATCGAAGGTGGCGTAATCCTTGACTAATCCACTTGACCTTTCTCAAACCTAGAATCCACTAAGGCAGATAATTGAGGTAACCTTACAAGTATCTTCTCTCGATTCCTAAATACACTAGGTTCAACCAGTGTTCCCCTGAGTTATTCCCGCTTTCTCTGAAGTACTTCTGTACTCGAAACTTTTTCTGGAGTTGTTCCTTAGTTTCCCAAAATAAGTACTTCCTATACTCCACGCCTTTTGGTGTATAGTTTAGGTTTGTTTGTCAGGTGAGCTTCATTAATAACTTATTCAGTTATGCAGATAGCTCTGAGAATCAAGTATACTTAATACACTTTACAATGTATGGTATCTTGTTCTTTACTGACCAAAGTCTATGATAAGTGTTCAAGAGAATGAATCTCAGATATGAAATCTTAATTCAACTCCTTCACAAATAACAATGCTTGTTAAGGTTCAGGACACTTAGAACTTTTGTGCTACTTAGAATCAAGAGCTTTGGTCTCAATAGAAAGCTTGAAGATAAGTAGTATGCTTGAGAGAGCTTGTGTGAGTATTCAGTGCAAGTTCAAGGTGTTGTGTTCAGTGTGTCTTTCAAGCATTCTGAGTGATGATATTTATAGTTGAAAATCATGCCGTTTGAATAGTATCCGTTAGGCTTAATGAAATTCAAACTATTGATATATGAAAATAGTACTGCAAAAGACGTTGTCTCTTTTCAGAGATTTCCTCTTTTGTTCAGATGTCTTTGTCTGCGCATTTATTGCATTGTACTCCCTCTATTTCAGAAAAAGTGTTACAACTTTCCGTTTCCGGCGTTTCACTAAAAGTGTTACAATTTCCATTTATAGAAACTAATTAAATAATAAAACTCCCTATCTTTCACTTTTATTACAATATGCCACTCATTTAATCTCTAATAATCATGGGGCCCACTTGTACTTTCTACTTTTTCTTAAAATTGGTGCAAATCCAAATTGTAACACTTTCTCCGAAATGGAGGGAGTACTATTTTTGTCCTGTAGTGCCAACGGAACTATGCACGCTTTCTGAAGCATTGCATGTCCCTTTCCAGAGACTATCATAACTCCAGATACCGCTTGTTAAAAATATATTGTTTCCTGGAAACATAATCTTTATCCAAGGTATCTGAGTGTATATATCTGTGGGCACTTTTCCTCATTTTCAGAAACCTTGTGTTCTCAGATATCTTTTGCAAAACTTGTTTATTGAAAAACACTTGTTTATTCAAGATATTTGGACATAGGTATCTGATGACCTTTGTCTTCAGCAATTTTGTGCAGTCTTCAAAACTTCAAAATCCGTTAAACTTCTCCTGCTGGATGCCTTTTACTTGGTCTTCTTCAGAAAAAAAAAATACATTCAGAGACCTAACATCCTATACAAGATTTGCTAAACTATCATACTTAGTGAGTTTCCTCTTTTACAGTGTTCAAGTGAACCAAGAGTACTAACCACCTTTCTGAGCTAAGATAAGTCATTAGGTTGCTGATCAAAATCTAAACAGATATTCCTAACAAATTTTCCCCATTTTGATCGAGCGATGACTATCTGACCTATTACAAATCTGGATGAGGAAACAATCCACCACTTAATCAATTCATAAGATCTTTTAATTCTTTCAATTAAGTACAGAAAGTAAACATCAACCAAATCACAAGGTGTGATCTTTGCTGACAAGTTATCTTTTTATAAATAGATGTCGAGAGTAGGTTCATCGGATATATTCAAGTAAAAATTAGATAATAAAAATACATTTATTTCGATCGACAAGATACAAAATACATAGTTTAAATTAGGACACGGGAGTAACCAAGCTCAGTAGACATCTAATAAACTAGTGTTCAAGTCTTCAAATCTTCAAGTCTTCAATCGGATCTATGGATCAATTTGCAAATTCCCTATCCCCAAACCTTTTGATATCATTTGAGTAGTCAAAGAGCAGAGTCCTGACTATCATCTCAGTGTTTCTGGCAAATCCACAAACTTTCTTGTAGGTTTTAGTGGGATTCTTCTTGGCAAATTGTTTGACCCACATATACTTTCCCCATTTCCAGGCATGCTCGATTCTGATATCTGATAGCTTGAAGTATTCATATATGATCTTCAGATATATGATGTCACCCCTGTATTGATCTTCAGTCATGTAGAAGGACTCATAGGGTTCCACAACAAGTCTTGCTCTTGTGCCTGTTCCAGTGATGTTGGGAATTATGTGCACATCATCTGGCTTTCCATAAGGACAATCATCAGAGAGGTGCTTTTTCATGGATTCTATTCTCTTGATTACTTCAAAATCCAACCAGGCTTTGATGTGGTTGGTATTAATCAAGACTGGCTTGTCTTTTCTCCATGTCATGAGCTGTTTATGGATTGGTTCTGGAAATTTTTCATTTACCAGTAAGTGCTTGAGTTCCAGAATCCAGTAGCCATTCTTCTGATTAATGCATCTGTAGACAGAGGAGTCATTGTTGGTCTTCACATACTCAATCTTGGCTTCTTCAGGCCTGAGTGGTAGTTGAAGTTTTGTTTGTTCAACTCTCAGCCTGTTCCTCCTTTGTCTTGAATTTTCCCTTGGGGGATTGCTTGAAGACCCACCCTGGATTGACTTGGTATTTCGGAGGTGTTTTAGGCTGCAAAGGCTTTGCGACTATGGGCTCGGATAGGCTATCAACCTTTTTTCTTTTTACGTGAAGAGGGCTTCATCTTCATCAGTCTCTTCATCATCATCATCAAGATTAATTCTTGTGAAAGTTTTCTGACCTTCTTCATTGCCCTGGGATTTGATTTGGCCTTCTTCTTCTTCTTCTTCTTCTTCTTCTTCTTCTTCTTCTTCTTCTTCTTCTTCAGAAGTCTCATCAATCCCTCTTACTTGTCTTCTCCTTGGAGCCTTGGTACTCCTTGGAGGTCTTTGTGCCATGGCCCTTGTTACCATTGTTGTTTCTTCAGTTGATTGCTGGGAAGTAGCTACTATTTGCAAAGCAGCTTGACTTGATGAGGGCTCATTTATTACGAGTGGTGGTGGAAGTTCTCTTGTTTCCTCTTCCTTTACGGCGGCCAACTCTAGATTTCTTCTTTCCTTCCCATGACCTTGAGGTCCAAATCCTTCCCATAGTCATTGTTGGTGACTAAGTACCACAAAGGATTCTGAGAGACTCAAAATTACCTTGCAAGTAATTGTAGGCAGTAACCAACTTCTGAAGTTCAACCTTGAGCTCCTGATTTTGTTTGATAAGTCAATTTTCCTTATCAGTGAGCTACTTGATGGGCTAGTATGGCATCGCTTTTCCGGTGTAACTTGCCTCATGAAAAGCTTTTTGACTAATGATCGTCATCGTCCCTTACCATTCCCGGATCCTTGAACAAGGACCATCTTGGTTGTTCTCACGGTGATGAGCTCGGTGAATTTATTCATATCTGAGGGGCGGAGGCAATTCGTCTTTGTTACGTGAAGACAACTCCTTTTTAAGATGTGCCAAAACTTGGTATCTATTCATGTATTCTTGGGAGTGGACATTTGGCAGTTTGTTGAATACTTCAGGAGCAATTAGCTTCCTTTTCAGATGAGAAACCGCTAAGTGTTCATTGCGGTGTTCTGCCAATGTCTTGTCTTCTTCATCATCTGAGTCATCAACCCAGTGATCTGCATCCTCTAGCACTTCTTCATCAAGGTTTCTGAAGGCGGCAACCATCTCAGATATGGGTTTCTTTCCTTTGGAGGATGGTTTCTTTGGTGAAGATGCAGCCTTAGCATCATGCTTTTCTTCAGATACTTGTTCAGCATCTAGCTCCTTAGCAATATAATCAACAACGTCCCGGAGCTCTTTAATCTCAGAGTAAGCTTGCGTTTCTTTGCATGTTTGTTCTTCAAGTTTATCTAGCTTGACTTTGGATTCAGCTATCTTTTCTTCCAGTTGAAGATGTAGCTGTTGTTCTTCCTCCAACAGTTGTTTGAGTTGAGCAACTCTGGCTTGTGCATCCATTATTTTCTGAGTGTTTTCCTCAGAGTGCTCAACTGCTTTTTCAGTAGTGTCTTTTTGTTGAGGAGATGGATGGGTAGATTTTTGAGGAGATGGATGAGGGGATTGTTGTGATGTCCTCTCAGTGTGCTTTTCAGCAGCTGAGGCATTGTTTCCTTGTGGAATCCCTCCTGTTCCTGGTGCAGGGTTATCATCATCATCTTTCTTATCCTCATCCTTGTGATGGTCAGAAGGAGGATCTTCATAATTATTCTCATCAGTCTCCTTCTCTTCTTCATCTTCAGAGACCAGGTTGATCACTTCTGGAATAGTGACCGTTTGCCCATTAACTTCCTCTTGTTCAGAGGGTATGTCTTTGTAGAGTGCAGGGCAAAGTAGGCTTGAATACCATCTGCATTACGGTTTGACCATCTGCTTGGGTGAAAGCTTGGATCGACTTCGCCACTTCCTTGACAAAATCCTTATCCATCAATGTTAGAAGAATATTGTTGATGGGGAACATTGCATGGGCCGATTTTCAAGTCGAGGGCTCGTGCTCTCTGGTGTGGTGACGGTCACCTTTAAGATCTCGATAGATCAGACATCGAGCTTTGCCATTTCTTGAAGCATTTCAGATGCTTTGGCAAAGTGTGTTCCTTGAAGAAAGGAAGCAGGTCCTCTTTCTCATCAACAGGGACCTTAGTGGCACTTGTTTGAGCCTGAAAGAAAGTGTTCTGAATTAATTTCAAAACTATAGTAGATATCTGGGCTTTAGAGTAGAAAGGTGTCTGAGTTACCTTTGTGACAGGCTCAGATGACTTGACTACTGAGGTTCCAGGTGCCGTTCAAGGTGTTGTGTTCAGTGTGTCTTTCAAGCATTCTAAGTGATGATATTTATAGTTGAAAATCATGTCGTTTGAATAGTATCCGTTAGGCTTAATGAAATTCAAACTATTGATATATGAAAATAATCTTTATGAGAAGACGTTGTCTCTTTTCAGAGATTTCCTCTTTTGTTCAGATGTCTTTGTCTGCGCATTTATTGCATTGTACTATTTTTGTCCTGTAGTGCCAACGGAACTATGCACGCTTTCTGAAGCATTGCATGTCCCTTTCCAGAGACTATCATAACTCCAGATACCGCTTGTTAAAAATATATTGTTTCCTGGAAACATAATCTTTATCCAAGGTATCTGAGTGTAGATATCTGTGGGCACTTTTCCTCGTTTTCAGAAACCTTGTGTTCTCAGATATCTTTTGCAAAACTTGTTTATTCAAGATATCTGGACATAGGTATCTGATGACCTTTGTCTTCAAAAATCTTGTGCAGTCATCAAAACATTAAAATTCGTTGAACTTCTCCTGCTGGATGCCTTCTTCAGAAAAAAATACATTCAGAGACCTAACATCCTATACAAGATTTGCTAGACTATCATACTTAGTGAGTTTCCTCTTTCACAGTGTTCAAGTGAACCAAGAGTACTAACCACCTTTCTGAGCTAAGATAAGTCATTAGGTTGTTGATCAAAATCTAAACAGATATTCCTAACAGTTCTGTTGCTATAGAGAAATTTTTCTGCAGGTGTATGGCAGGGGTATGGCTACGTACGGAGAGTATTTCATACCTCAGCTGGTGGTAAGAAAACCACCAATATTCCTTGAGCCTGAGGTTAGGGAATACGATCTAGTTGATGATTGGGGGTGTTCACTTCCATACTTCTGGGGAAGGCCGATGGAAGATGCTTTCGGGTTTATTAAATCGATTCGAACAATTATTGTGAGTTACCACCAGATGGATTGAGTGAGGACCAACTGAAGAGGAGGTTGTTTCCTTTTGCCGTTAGATCCCAAGCCAGAGAATGGCTGCATTTGCTAGAGCCAGTGTCATTGAGGACGTGGGAGGAAGTGCTTAGAGTATTCTATGACGAATACAGGCCATACTCTTAGATGGAGAGCTTGGAGGATCGCGTAATGAATTAATTTCGAACAAAAGGAAGAAGAAAAGTTCGACAAAGGAAGCGTGAATACTTGGTTTAGAAATCACTCCCATTCAATGGTGTCTTTAGTGGCGTTTCCACGCCACGAGTATTAATGGGATCAACACCTGATAGTGCGAAGATATTCACTTGAAGCTCAGTAGGCTCGATGCACTCAAAATTCGTTCCGTATGAGCGGATAGCGGTAATGTCTGACAATCGAGCAGCGACTATAAGAAAAGGCGCTTCCTGGGAGGCAACACGGGGGTTCAAAATGAAGAACGGAAGAGTCGACGCTAATGACTATAACCAAAGCATGAATTATTGCTTTACATATAGATATAGGTGCATATTGCATTTAGGATAGATTTTATTTATTAATTTTTTATTATAAAAAAAATGCGGGAGAACAGATCTCACCGCGGTGAGCCAAGGAAAAAGGCGGCTCACTGCGGTCTGTAGAAGGCAGAAAGTTTGCCTCTCTGCTGGACCGCGATGAGGGGCACCCTAGCCCCTGCCTCACCACGGTGAGGCCTGACGATTAAAGAGAAGGAGGGCTTCTCCCTCCTTCACCTTTTTCACTCTCCTTACCCATTTTTCCCCCAATTTTTGAGATTTCCACCAATTCTCCACCATTTAACTTGGGTAATAAACCGTTGCGAAGGTAGTGAGTTTCTCCACTACCTGGAGACTTCAATCCGTGTTTATATCCATTAATTCTTCCGGAATCGAGGTACTTCTTTCTACTATTTTTATTTTGCAAACTTGGATTTCTATACTTGATTGATTGTTATTGAGTATGTGGCTGTTCTTATGAGGTATGAAATTGTCTAGATAAGTCATAATCCAAGTTAGCTTAGTTAGATTTTCTGGAGAATTATGATGTTTTTGGTGGAAGGGTATTATTGTGCTAACTTGTTCATCTTAGAATATGTATTCGTGCTGCATATTTGATGATAGGATTGAGCTTGCTACTGTTTCAATTGGAAAAATCCCTTGTAGTAACAAATATTTGCACTATGGTAAGCACAATTATGTTGTAGGATAAGGCATTGTTGTTACTACTTGCAAGAATTGGTTTGGGGAAGACATTGTTGTGGCCACATTTGAATGCACTATGGTTTGCATGTAACTATGAGTTAGGATTAGGCATTCGTGTAGCTACATTTTGATATGGGTGTAGCGCTGACATTTTCTATCCAGGTACCATGGCACCCAAAACAAAGAGTATGTCCAAAAAGCATAATGGAGCCCCAGTTCGAACACATTAAGGGGAGGCAAAGCGTGATAGCCTCCGATTTTTCAGAGTTAGGGGGTGCTACCAAGGACTTGCCGCATATCTTAGGAGCATACATGGAGTATCGCAGCGGTTTGGTACGCACTTGGATCGATGGGACTCATGCTATTGAGTCTCACTGACACATGTCTGCGGCGGACACCTTGTGACTAAGCGCTAAGCATATGGAGAAAATCATAAGCTTCGGATGGATGGCCGGCGACAGGGAGGCTCATCTTGGGACCCCATGGTCCGCCTTCCTCTTAGTGATCATGCGGCCGAGGCATACTCTGATAACTCTGAACTTTCTCCTTTTTATTTATTCCTTATGCTAGGACCTAGCTATCGAATAAGTTTGGGGAGGGAAGTTGTAACATATGCTTACATGCCTCGGATATTTGCTGCCTTGTATATATTGTATATATGTGTTTTTTCTTTTCTTTTTCATTTTTGCGATTATGTGGGGTGGTATGTTAGCCACCTTTGTGTGATTGCAGTTGAGTCGAGTCTTTTGGCCTAAGTTTTGGCCTATTTCAATTTTTTTGTGTCGAGTCTTGAGTTCTTTCGACAAGTCTGGTTATCTATTGCCTTAGTTAAGCCTTTTTACTGATGTGATCTTAGATGGCCTCTGGCTGAGTGCTAAGGAATTTTCGAAAATCACTTTAGTTCGTTTCACTTGTAAATAAAAAGTCTTCCTGTTTTAGTAGTCAAAAAGCCGATGAGAAGCCTTTAAGCCAATGAAAAAATCTTGTACCGGTAAATGTGTGATTCTAGTAGGATGAGCAAGGTTTTTTAACTTGTGCCACTTCACATACATGTGCACTCTTTTTAAAAGCAGTATAATGACGACATTTCGACTTGTTGTCTCGATTCTCGAACTGTTCAAGGAGCAGGTTTGGGAAGGAAGATTCTTGTCAGCTGCATACTGGGCTCACTACTTTTTATACTTGAGCTATGGTCAATTTGAAATTGTTTTGTATTGCTATGTTGCGTTCTAAAAAAAAAAAAAGAAAAATAGAAAAATCTAGAGATGTATTCCAAGATCACTTGTGATAAATCTAAGATCGTGTTAGGTATTTCCAAATACTACCTATAAACCAACGGGCTGATTGTGTGTATATCTTGTGAGGTTGATGGTTTTGTTCCCAAAATGCATGCGAAATACTACTATAAACCGGTCGTGGCGGTGCTTTCATTATGTTGTGAGGTTGATGGGGTGTATACCAAACCGACACGTACAAAAGTGCTGAGATCTTAGGCAACCTATTGGGATACACTTGCAACATTGAGATAGAAAAATGAAAAAAAATAGAAAATACATGCAAAAGAGCAAAGCACAAGAAAAAGAGAAAGAAATAAGCGTGCAAAAAGAGCAAAGCGAAACGAGCGGCTAATTTTATTCCCTTGTATTTGATTTCGACCCCTTTCCTAAAAAGTCCTTTCTGACTCGTTTGATTTGAGTGCAAAAGCATGTAAAATTAGTGGCAGCTTGTGACGTTTGTTATCACCATCCTAAGTTAAGTCTTGAGTGAATACCCTTATTTACAGGACACTTCCAGATGAGAGACTTGAGGGTTGCACCATTATCTTCCGTTGTGAGGGACTACTAGGAAGGATTAAGTTTTGTTTACTTGAGAAACGGAAGATTGTGATCTTTGCAAAGCTACTTGTCAAAGTTATAGGGGATAGAAGTTTACATCAGAATAAGGGCTTGTCTCTGGCAATACTTGTCCCGGTAGCTTGTCGATTGAACTCTTCTATTTGTTTCGTCGTGTCTATGTGTTTTCTGTCTCTAGGTTTTAGAGTTGTTTGCTCAAGGACGAGCAAAGGTTCGGTTTGGGGAGTTTGATGAGTCGATATTTTAACGACTCATTTAGTACCTTTTTCCATGTTTTGTTGCGTCTTTTAGCCTTTATTTTAGTGTTTTTTGTCCCGTTTCACGTTTGGGTATTTTGTGTGTTTTTGTACATTTTTAGGTGTCTTAGCGTCATTGGCAAGGAAATGGAGGACCAAAGTGCAAAAAAGACTTCAAAACCTTCTAGAAGCACCACAAGCCAAGTTAGTGGGCCACTACTCCAACAGAGGTGACATGGAGGTTGGAAAAGGGAGAGAAAAGTGGAGAAAATGGAGGAGTTCTCGGAGACAAGGCTCACCGCGATGAGCCCCACGTCCAAACGGGCTCACCGCGGTACAACCAAACAGAAAAGAAGGAAGAAAGTCCAGACCGCGGTGAGGAGGATTCCCCAAAGAACCTCACCGCGGTGAGCTCTGTTTGACAGAATCAAACCCACAATTTTTGGCAGTTTTTTCCCATGATTTCTAGTTTCTTCTTCCTTGGTCTTATAAATAGACCACTTGTATCAGTCATTAGGATATATCTTCATTACTTCTACTTTCATATTTTCAATTCCAAGCATTGTAAACACTTAGAGATTTCAATCTCTCTTTTAATTAGAAGAAGCATTATTGATCTTCGGCGATCGCGAGACGATAGGTGCCGGTATTCAATAAATGCGAGTTAGGCGGTTCTTTATAACTTATATTGTGACATATTGATATCTGATCGTTGAACGCATGATTGATCGTTGTGAACTTGCATCAGTCTTTACCTCTAATTAGTATATATCCGGATGAGGGCATAGCTAGTGACAAGCTTTTTACCATAACTCGTACGTACTTATAATCTGTATCTGGTTCGATTTTGCAATAGCAAAGTGTTGCATTCGCGGGCAGTGTACCATTAGCTATATCGCGTCAGCACATTTGAAAGATCCGCTTGCTTCGTTTTAATTGTAGAAATTGCATGATCTAGGTATTACCTTGTCTTGTAATTGTAATTTGTTGTAGGGTTTTGAAGTATCAACCTTACCCACACTATCTGTTTACAACTCACACCTTGAGCCTACACCTTAGAAATAACTTAATCAATTCCTCGAGAGAATGACTCTGTGGTTTAAGCATTGTTGTACTACGACAACCGCTTTACTACTTGTGTTATTTTACAAGTATTAATTTTGAGCGCATCAATTGTCTAGTTTTATTACTTGTCCAGAAATTTTACTCTCTCAGTGTAACATAATTGTCTAGTTTGTCTAGTTTTTACATTATATTGTCTAGTTTATGAAATGAATTCTCTAGTTTTTACATGATATTAAATTTATATTATATTGTCTAGTTTTTATATTATATTGTCTAATTTATGAAAGGAATTATCTAGTTTTTACATTATATTGTCTTGGAATTCTCTAGTTTTTACATTTATTCTTCACTTTCACCTTCACCTTCAACTATCAAATTTACTAAGCAGGCTCAACATATTTGTCTAGTTTTTACATGATATTATCTAGTTTTTAGTAAATATTGTCTAGTTTTATTATCAAACATGAACATAAATATAAAACATTTTTGTCTAACAACATGAATCGAACATAAAATTTATATGATTTGTTCCTTTCTAACAACAGTTGTTATACAAGCTTTTGAAGCCTTTTTGGTCTTCTCAAGCGGGCCTTTTATGCGTGCCTTACTCCATCCCTTAGTCTTGATGTGTGGTGGATCAAGTATGGTAGTTTCTGAATTTGGTACACAACTGCTTGTGGTTTCATTTGGTGCTTGTTGTTGTTGTCCAACAAGCTCATTGATAGCAAGTAGATCTCGTTGGTACGAATCCTCCAACATTCTTCTAGCATCCATGTCATTTTTAGATTTGATCACCAAGTCGGTGTAAACCATGGTTAGCATTCAATGTATATCATTGATTAGTACACCCTGTTTCAAATTTAGTAAATGACTAACATAATTGTCTACTTTTTAATGTACATTGTCTAGTTTTATAACTTTTACTGAGTGTAACATAAAAAATATAATATAGACCATTTAATTAAAAAAAAAGTACCATCACCTGATCATGTGATGTCTCCAATCAACGCTTTCAGGGCCACTTGTAAGTCTTGATTTCTTCATCTTTTCCTTGTCCCAACTTTCTTTTTTTTATGTCTCGTGTCCACCTTTGTAGGAAGTACCTTTAAGGAATTAATTCTACGTCATTTTGCTTTAAAACTTCTGTGCAATGGAAACAAAGCCATGACTTCCTCTAAATGCTTGCAGCTACGGTGACATACGTCCCCATCATATTCATTTATCTTGAAAGTTCTGATCGACATCTTAGGATCGACTTTTGTAACTATGTACTGGTGTTCTCCATTTGATCTTAAGCTGTAGGTAGCCTTTGTATTTTCTGCCCTCTTGAATTCGTGTAGAACGAATTCATAAATCTTTAATGTGTATATCTGCATTTTGTCAGAGAAATTGTCTAGTTTGTTAAAGAAAGTAGCTAGTTTTTAACAGGAATTGTCTAGTTTGCTACCATAGGCAATTATATATAATAGATAGACAATAAAATGTTAAAAAGTAACTTTTTGTACCTTTGAAGCCTGATACATTAGGATCTGTGTGTTTGTTTTCTTTGGGTATCCTCTACTGCAAGTGAAATCATATGCAATTTTTGTCTCCCTCCATCGTTCTATTGCAGCATCAAATAGTTGGAAGAATTGAGTGAGTGAAGTTTGCTTGTTGGAATTCAAAGATATTGAATTGTTTGTGCTCTCACTCCTTTGGGTAGACATCATCCCAGCAGAAAATGCATCTCTATTTAAAGTCCTACACCATTTCATCCTGATTTCATACAATTTGGCAAGTCATTTTTCTTGTAGATTATAACCTTCAATCATGGAATGCCATTCCCTTTCGAATTGTTCTTCATTGTGACATAAATTCAAAATTAAGTCAAACTTTTCTTTGAATTTGGCATCATTCCGTAGTAGTGCTGCATTTTGCTCAATGTGCCAAACACATAATCTATGTCTTGTCTCATCCCCAAACACCTGTTACATCATTAAACATAGACAATTTCAATTTAAACATAGAATGTTGACAGTATAAAGTAGACAATTAAGCTTATAAACTAGATAATTTAACTAAAAACCTAGACAATTTTACTGAACATTTTTTTTTACCTGTTCTATTGCTTTGGACATAGCAGCATATTGGTCGGTGAATATGGATTTAGGCTTCTTGAATCCATGCATTTTAGGAATGTTGTCAGTAGCCATACAAAGTTCTTTGTTTGCTCATTTGCCAAAAAAAGCATACCCAAACATCGCATTGCCCCAATGATTGTTTACCCCCACAATTGTAGCACAAATGAGCTCATACTTATTTGTCCTGAATGTTGTGTCAAAGACTACAACATCACCAAATATATTGTAATCATCCCTCATAATGGCATACTTGAAAGAGCCCACATAATCTACTTTCTTTGTCGATGACATATCATAATAGAACTCGTGTCTTCTTACGCCTCGTTGCGATAAACTAACTACATCTTTGGGCATCTGCACCACCGTTTCATGCGCTCTCGGCTATTCGTAGTTGATTTGGTCTCTTATAGTATGTCCCATGCTCGCTCCACCTAAGTTGGAAGCCATTATGCACGAATCGACGATGATGGGCTTCATGCCTGACTTTTCCATTGCATTTATGACATCTGCCTTGTGTGGTGTTTATCTTTCTTTCCACCCTGTGGAGGTGCTGCCATGTAAGGGTGGGTGTGATTCATGTAGTGCATATCAACCTTGTACAAGTTTATCTCTTTACAACATTTTACTTTCATGGCAGCCATACACCCACATCGGTTTACGGCACTTCTTTTGGTTTCCTCTTTCTTTTGGTGTTTGTTTGTCCTTGTATGTATGGTGATGGTGTTTTTGGTTGTTTTCCCTTTGAGTTGGTTCAACCTTCAGCAGAACACCTGAAATACTTCACCCTTACTTTTCTAGTACCTGCATAACGTTTTGTTGTACACAATTTGATGTTGAATCCTAAAAGTGCAGCTTGCCTCCGATATAATTCAAAGAGTTCTTCATATGTACTAGCAGTTGTGCCTAACAAAGACCCTACTAGTGGTTCATTTTCATTTTTTTCTGGTAGTACATCACCTGATTTCATGAATAGACATAGAAGCATTTGAATATTACATGCAATATCTAGACAATTTTAGTACAAAAATAGACAACTATAAATTCAACATAAACACTATCACCTTTTATTGCTAATCATAGACAATTACATGTTAACTATAGACAATTACATGTAATATCTAGACAATTTTAGTCTACACATAGAGAACTACACATTCAACATAAACACTATCACTTTTATTGCTAATCATAGACAATTACATGTTAAATATGGACAATTACATGTAATATCTACACAATTTTTGTCTACACATAGACAACTACACATTCAGCATAAACACTATGTTAGGAATATCTGTTAGTATTTTGATCATTCATCACATGTTCTTATCTTAGCCAGAAAGGTGATTAAAGTACTCTTGGTTCACTTGAACATTGTAAAAGAGGAAATCACTGAGTATGATTAGTCTAGTAAATCTTGTATTAGGATTATAGGTCTCTGAGTGTAATTTTTATTTCCAAGAAGACCATGAAGATCAATCCTAGCAATGGAGCTTTTCTGAAGATTACAAGACCGGAGATTGCACAAGATTTATGAAGACACCAAGGTTTAGTCTCACTCGGAAAGACTATGTCCTTAATCCTTTCTTAAGTTCATTTAGTTACTTTTGAAACATGATTCTGGAACATATGACATCATGAGTATGGAGCATGCAAGCCATCAGAAAGGCTAATGTATCCGTTGAAGACTACAGGACAAGAAATAGTACATGTGCATTAATTGCATCGGCAGAAAAGCCGCTAAAGCACAGTCCTCTCTGAGATATGAGACAAGGACTTCTGAGTACTCATTTCAAGATAAGTATAAATTTGAATTTGAATTGTGTCTAACGGATAACATCAGCGACTCTCTAATTCATCTATAAATATCACATACTTAGATCTTTGAAATACGACCAAAGAGCGATCTAACTTGCAAACTTACAATCAAGCAAAGTATTCTCTCAAGCACTCTACTACCCTTCGAAAGCTTTACATTGCTTGAATAATCACTAGTAGTTCTAAGTTGTCACGAACCTTAACAAGAGATTGTTATTAGTGAAAGAGTTGAACTATCGGATAAACTTTTGAAGCTCATTCTCGAGCGGACATCGATTACTTGTGTCGATGAAAAGCGATTACATACCTTTGAACAAGTGTATTAAGTAGTCTTGTTCTATTAGGCTCTCTGAAAACATAAGCGAAAAGTTATCTGAGAAGCCTTCGACAAACCTTATAACCAACACCATCAGGCGTGGAGTAGAGGAAGTACTTGATTTGGGAAATCGGGAATAACTCAAGGTTATCTGAGTAGAGGAAGTACTTAGCTCTAGGAGTGAGGAATAACTTCGGGGGAACATTTGGTTGGGAACCAATTGTTTAAGAATCTTAGAATAGGATTTTTGTAAGGTGAACTCAATTATACATTCTAGTGAATTCTAGGTCTCGGAAAGGCAAAGTGGATTAGTTGGAGGATTCGCCACCTCAGGATACCACTATACTTGTTGTGTTATTTACCTTTACGTATTTATCTTTGACCATGAGGACACACATACTTATTGTTTACTTACCTATCTTAAAGTCTTCGCTCTGAATCTAAGTATGAAACCCCGGGTTTACGAGAAACTGTTTATCGACAAAAGTTTTAAAGACTCTTCACCCCCTAGTCTTTTACTTTTCCGTTATCTGGACCAACAAGTGGTATCGGGCGGGAGGTTCCCAAGCATACCTTGTGAACCTAGATCCCCAGATAGGTGAAGGAACTTTGTCCCTTTCTGAGGACTATATAATTTGTGTGTTAAGTGTGCAGGTATGTCTCTGAGTAATGCACCCGTTCTAAAGCCAGAAAACTACGAGAAATGGAAGAACAACATGATGCTCCATCTGGAGGCCATTAGTGATGAGATGATCTATGTCATCAATGAAGGGCCTATCAAAATCAGACAACTCAAACAAGTTACTGAGGTGTCTGATGGAAGAAAAGCCTCAGACAAGGAAGATGGAAGCAAGGACATGGCTGCTAGTGATAGTGGTCATGTTGCTCGTGGAAGCATTATATATGAAGACAAGCCAAGAGAGCTCTGGACATCTGAATATGCCAGGAGACACAGATTGGATGGTCAAGCTTGTAATATCATCATCAGATCGACACCTGAGCACATACTGATTAAAGCGTGGTGCTAAAGCGAAAGTTACTGGCGATTGATTGAAGAAATGCATGCGGGCGAAAACCAAAGAAAACAAGTTTGAAGTTCTTAAATTGAAGTTCCAAAACTTCAAGCAAGGTCCCATGAAACTACGGAAGAACTTGATTTGATTTACTACACTTATGAGTGATATGGCTGCACTTGGTGAAAGCCAGATACTCCCCGAAAAGATTAAGACTGTCGAAGTCTCAATCCTGTTGGGAGCACACTAAATTCTTTTATTTCAACTAAGGAATGCCAAATATTACTCCATTAGAGCTCTTTTCTCATCTTGCTACTGTAGATTATGAGACAACTCAGAGAGAACAAACAGCTGAGAAGTTGCAAAGTGTTGCTCTAGTCTCTCAAGGTACTTCTGAAAAGAAAGATACCAAAGACGCATCTGAAGAAAATTCTCTTGCAGTAAGACACATGAATAAATTTGTGAGTCAATAGATTGAGAGAAGAAAAGCTAAAGAAAAGCTGAAAAAGCATCTTGGCCCAAACTATCATCGATAAGAACATTCGACTAAACAACTCTCTGAAGACCCCCATTCGGAAAGGTGTTATCTTGAATCGAGAGATAGGAAATGATATCGCTTCTATTGTAAAAGCTGGTCACTTGAGAGATTGCCACCTTTAAACAAGCTCAAGGTGACAAGAAGGACGGAAGAAATTACAAAAGAAATCAAATGGCCTTCTTGGTGAAGAAAGGAAGAAGATTCAAATCGACTTGATGCTCTAGATATTGAGGCAGATTACGAAGATGGAGATTGGATAACTCGAACCTACCATCACGAATTGTGTGGAATCACTCACGGCGTGTCGACTTGACCTTAAGAAGAATGAAATGTGTGGAGTTCTTTGAGATTCTTGGTCGGACATCTCCAACATTGAAATATGTCTTATGGTGATGAGGTAACTAACATTTCACAATTTCTATACTATGAGAGTGATGATGGAATTGAGGATCTGAGTTAATCGAGTGAATTGGATCGTTATGAAAGAATTTACGGAATCACAATCAAAACCGAATTTTAGAGGAAAGCAAAGAAACTCTTGAAAAGAGGTTTACGAGCTAACGAGTATCTGAGAACAAAGCTGAAATAGCCCATACGAAAGTCGGATATCGAAAATGAAAATTTTCACAAACTAGCCTTGGATGAACTTAATAAGAAAATGATGAAGGCGCTTTACGAGAATGAGGAACTCCGAAGAAAGAGCTATCCTTACAATCTTATGCAAAGGCTGACACTCTCTTGAGGTTCAATCATATCGAAAGATCCCTCACGAGAAAGGTGGACTTGGACTTGATGAACAATCAAGTAATTCATCTTCTCTGAAGAAGAGTGATGAAAGGTTGACCTTTGTAAAAGACACAGAATGGTTCTTCAACCACCTATAGCATTGGTCGAAAGCTAGGGTAGTTGACAAAGGAAAGGTGTAACAATGACATTTGAAAGAACAACAAGTTCACAAGAAACTTGTGGATGAGGTTTACGAAAGAAATCTGACCCTCGGACATGTAACCATCCACATTGCTATGTTATTAGGAAAGGAAGAATTCTTGGAATAGGCAAATTCTCTCTTGTACCATTTATGAAAATAAAGGCGGTGCGAAACTAGTAAGGCTTAAGACCGCATTGAGAAAGCGAAGGTGTTCGAAATGGCATTGGCTATCGTGCTATTGGAAAAGTCCTTTTACAACAATATAAGGAAGGACAAGAACAATGGCACAAGGTGATATTACGCGTGCAATAAGCGAAGTGGAAGAAATCTCAAGCCAGCGAAAAGAATACTAGAGCTAGAAGGAAGCGGCGAAAGGAGAAGTTCTTTGGCGACCCAGAAACCAGGTCGAGCACCAAAGGAACACCTAGAAACACCCCGAAGGAAGATTGAGATCAAAATTGCGATTCTATTGCTTCTCCTTGATAAAGTTAGACAAAACGAACTCCCAGAAATTCACTAAAATGTGGATTCCTCTTTGGAAGAATGTTTAATCTAAGTGGTTATATCTCTAAAGCGAGAACACAACTCCTGTTTCCTATTTTATGCGAGCGCCTCTTGGACTAAGGCTCGATGGCTGTTGATAGTGGATCACGGAAAGCACATGACGGACAAAGCAAATCTGGTCGATTACAAAGCTTGCAACAATGGACGGACATCAGTTCTTGGAGGAGAATTAAATCCCTCTACGGTATTTGGCGTCAAATTGGGATCTTTAACAATTCAAGCGTATTACATGTTAAGGGTTTGAAATCTGATCTATTTAGCATGAGCGGTTTGCGGATAAAGTTCTTGTGAAATTCAAAGCAAAGTATTGCAAACTTATTGACAATGAGTCAAAGCAGACAGTATTGGTTGCTCGGTGGAAAGGTAGTCTTTATGTTGCCGATTGGGCATCTTCCACAACTGGAGAATGTCTCATGGTGAGTCAATCTGGTCACACAGAAGAGCACTGGTTATGGCACAAAAGAATGAGTCACTTGAACTTCAAAACTCTGAACAAACTTGCCAATAAAGAGTTAGTGGTTGGCCTTCCCAAAACATCTTTCAGAAAGGATGGTATCTGTTTTGCCTGTCAGATGGGGAAACAATCTAGGATCTCTTTCAAGTCCAAAATCAGACACTCTAGTGTTAGACCACTGCAACTATTACACATGGATCTTTTTGAATCATCTGTAACTAGTTATGCAGGAAAGAAGTATATGCAGTTGTTGTAGATGACTTCTCAAGATTCACTTGGGTTGTCTTTCTAAAGCACAAATCTGATGCTAGGGTGGAGATACCAAACTTGCTGAATAAGCTTGAAGTCATGAAAAATGACAAGGTATCTGCAATCAGAACAGACCATGGTACTGAGTTTGTCAACCAGTACATAAAGGAGTTTTGTACCAGCAAAGGTATACAACACCAACTTTCCTCTGTAAGAACACCACAACAAAATGGTGTTGCAGAAAGGAAAAATAGAACCCTTAAAGAAGCAGCAAGGACAATCTTTGGTGACCTTTGAAATAAGTGAAGTTTATTGGGTTGAAGCTGTAAACCTGACATGCTACACTCGAGCGGATGTTTGATAAACAAACACCATGACAAGACCCCTTATGAGCTCTTGGTTGGTAGACCCCCTAATATTAAACATCTGAAAGTGTTTGGTTGTAGATGTTTTGTTCTTAACAATGGAAAAGAGTATCTAAGAACATTTCAATCAAAGGCAGATGAAGGAGTGTTTCTTGGTTATTCTATGAATAGCAAAGCTTACAGAGTTTACAACAAAAGAACAAAGAAGATTGAAGAATCAGTTCATGTTGTATTCTATGAAGAAAGCAAGAAATCACCCCTTGATGATGAACTCTCAGAAAGGTTCAAGGAACTAATGATAAAGGATTCTGAAGAAGAACCCTCAGAAAGGAAAAACATCATTGTGGAAAGAGAGGATGACTCTGACGAAGAAAAGCATGAAATGCTAGTAATGACGGATGATTCTAAGACATGATGAAGAATTTCCTATGAGAATTCGAAATGGAGGCGAAGATGTTCATCGAGAGCTAACTCTGAAATGACCTCTCGGCGTGTCGAGCTCTCACACTGAGCAAGTGTCAGACATTCACCGCTCTTCTGAGGTGCAAAATGTCACAAATACTGAAGAAGTATCAAGTCATAATCATAGTGATTCACATTCTAATCACATAGATGTTGACCCTACTAGCCCTAAACCCATGATGAGATGGATCAAGGATCATCCTGCAAAAGACGTAATTGGACCAATCAATCAAGGTGTTAGGACTAGGAGAGCAATAGCTGAAAATGCTAATTCTCTCTTTGGATGTTTTATCTCAAACATTGAACGAAAACTATAGAAGAAGCATTAAGAGACCAGGCGTATCTCGACAATGCAAGAAGAGTTGGATCGGTTTGAAAGAAACAAAGTCTGAAACTAGTTCCATTTGTAGAAGGAATATACGTGATTGGAACTAAGTGGGTTTCGAAACAAGATGAATGAATCTGGTGAAATAACGGAAACAAAGCAAGGTTGGTTGCGAGGATTCACACCGGTGAAGGTTTAGATTTTGATGAATCATACTTGCGGTTGCAGTTGGATGCAATAAGACTCTTCACGGCCTTGCGACTCATAAAGACTTTAAAGTTTATCGGATGGATGTCAAAAGTGCATTCTTGAATGGTGAACTTCTTTGAGGAAGTCTATGTTGAACAACCACAGTTTTGAAGTTTCCTCGAAAGTAGAATGGTCTACAAGCTCTGAAGCTCTATATGAATTGAAACAGGCTCGAAGGCATGGTATGACACTTTGGCCAAATACCTACGGAAAGTGGTTTCAAGAAAGGTGAAGTTGATAAAACTTTATTTACCTTAAATCATGATGGGAAAGCTGCTCTTAGTTCAAGTATATGTTGATGACATTATATTTGGATCTAAGGACAAGCAACTTTGTGATGACTTTGCAAATCTCATGAAAAATAAGTTCGAGATGAGCATGATGGGAGAATTGAACTATTTCCTAGGATTTCAAGTCAAGCAATTCAATGATGGAATATTCATTAGTCAGACAAAGTATGCAAAAGACATGCTCACAAAGTTCAATCTTAAGCCTTACGAAAGAATGCTAAGATACCTATGAGCATAGGAACCAAGATGACCTATACTGAATCAGATAAGAGTGTTGATGAACACAAGTATAGGAAATTGATAGGTTCACTACTCTACCTTACTGCAAGTAGACCTGATATTCAATATGCAGTTGGATTGTGCTAGATTTCAAACAAATCGATGCAATCACCTTCAACATTGCTATGAAAATATTAAGGTATGTGAAAGATACGGTAGATGTAGGTTTGTGGTATCCTAAAGAAAGTGGATTGAGTTTGGTGGTTACTCGGATCTTTGATTATCTTTGGATCAATGCTTGATAGGAAAAGTACATCGAGAACTTGTGGGTTTAAGGAGCTAGACTTATCTCATGGTTTAGCAAGAAACAAAAATCAATTGCAACTTCTACCACAGAATTTGAATATATTCTTTGGTTGTTGTGACACAAATTACGTGGATTCAACAACAACTCAAAGACTATGGACTCGATGAAGAAAACTCCCATTTACGTGATAACACAAGTGCTATTGCAATCACAAAGGTCGTACCATGCCTGTCACGGATACAAAGACACACATTCATACTCGATTATATGTATGTTGTATCTATATACGTTTTATACGCTATATATATAGGAATTGGGCAAAAGACAAACACTTTTACCAAATCCGAAATTTCATACTTGCATCAAAATAGCAAAACCTCTCAAGTTTTACGCAAAACTTACGCAACTTCGACTTCTTGTGCTTAGTCTTACGAAAGATAGACTAATATCGATTATTCTTGCAAAACCCATGTAAACACTCACTCGAAGACTCTATATAAGAGATGGCACGAAAGAAGATGACCACGAAGAACCTAAGGCGCATCATCACTCCTGCGAAAAGCGAGGAGGAAAAGAACTCAAGGTGTTGAATAAGCCTTCTAGGAAGTTACCCTTACAGTGGAATCAAGTCACAAGATGAATTGGGGAGCTTCTCTTGTGTAGAAATATGTTTCTGCAGTCATTTCTTCAAAAGCAGACAGAAAATTGATATTGGGAATGTTGAAAAGTTCCCATATCTACAAGTTTCTGTGTGCTGCACCTAGTGGACTATCCACACTGGATGTGTTGGAGTTCTACAACAACTCCAAAATCTTCACAAAAGTTGTGAATGATGTAGAAGAGAAGTACATGCGGTGAAATTGAAGGACAAGAAATTGTCCTAGGCAAGACTTTACGCAACTTATTAGATTGAAAAATCGAGGAACAATCGGACATCAACATCGAGGATGCCTCCATGATTCAAAGTGTTAAGTAGCTATTTGAGGCAATCCAGTTGAAAATGCAAAGGTTGCCAACAAACTTTGTTACGAAAGCCATCGAGACCGGTCATCTCGAAACCTTTGGAGTACTTTGGCTCTCATTAGTCCGTTGCTTTGATGGCAACAAAGGTGGAGTAGACCGGATAAGCATGGAGAGATGGATGATGATGCATCTTGAATAAGAAGCATGAAGGCGAAACCCACTTTAATTGGGGAAATGCCTTCAACAAATTTCTTAGGCACATTGAGAATTTGAGCTAAAATCATCAATGCCCTTCTTTGAGACAAAGGCGATATGCATTTTGTCTCATAATCACTACGATACGGAAACAATGGGAATAACTCTCGAGAAAGACAAGAAATCCCACCAACTCCTTTTCGGACATGCCTTTGAAGAAAAGGAGAAAATTCTTCTTGAAAGCTTCGAGAAGAAGCGGAAGAGCTTGAAGCTACCCAAGGTGAAGAGGTCTACAGCAAGCTCTTTCGACCTCCATTTGCGAGAAAGAGGACTCAAAGCGAGAGGCTTCTAAGTCCCAAAGTGTACAAAAGCACAACCTGGAGACAAGATCTCGAAGATGTTGTTGACCGGAAAAGGCAACACGAAGCCAAGAATTCAGGGCAATTTGCTCGAAATCTCGGAGATGATAGAAATATCATAGATGGGTGACTCCTAATCTGACGGTGACTCTGATGATGATGTAGTACTTACACAAGTATTCAAAAAGTCCAGGATTGAGACCAATGGAGGAGCATCAAGCTCAGCCCCTCAGAAAGAAAGGAGCCCCTCTGTCCAGCAGGAAGAAGAAGGCCTAGATGAGGAAGATAGAGTGATGGAAGATGTTGACATTGCTTCCACATTCACAATACCAACACTTAATGTGGCTGAAGAAAACCCTGTTCTTGAACAGGTTCCTCAACCTTATTAGAAAGCTCAACTCTCAGAAAGAGATCAAACTGAGATGAAGACTCAGAAAGATATTGTAGAGGAGACCAACAATGAGCAAGAGAGGTGTGGAAACTCCACTAGTCGAAGAGACCCAAATCGGCTGACTCTATTCGGGTAACAAAAGTAGTTGTATCTAACATCAACATTAAAATGTTAACTTGTTACTCATAAGCTTCATTTATTCTGAGGCCAGCGTGGAACACAATTTCGGAAGAAAACTTGTCCACTCCTTGAATCGAAGAGGTTACTCGACCTCGAACATCAAGAAGAGCCTATTCCACGTAGTAAAGTTATCTACGAACAAGAAATAACTAACTTAAAATTGCTCTAATCTTATGTTACGATATTCTTAAATGTCTCTTATTAGGCTACTTGAGAAAGTAGTGGAGGTGGAACTGACACTGACACGAGAGTTTCAGGTGAAAAGCACTCGAGGAAGTAATTCTTGAGCCTTACATGAGAAGGTAAGTGTCGATAAACTTTCCTTAAGAAAATTTTGGTAAAATTCACTACTTAATCAATATGTTTGTTCTATCTTACGGGCTCAATCGGAAGAACACTTGGGCGGAGAGAATGTGATCTTATCTCCTCGAAGAGAAACTAAAGCTATTTGAACAAGCGATGTCAAGAAAAGGTTCGAAACCCCAGGTTTTAGAAAAATATGAGCTTCCTCACTTGGAAGTAAGTGAAGTCTCGAAAGCACTTTTCCATCTATCTTTTACATTATGTTTCTAAACATATTTGATTGTAATTCTCGGGTTCAATCGAGAAAGAAAGGATCTTTGAGGATCGGACTTCTCCTCACATCAAGGTGTCTGAGGCCTCTGTGCCCAAACAAGCGAAGTCGAGCAAATGAGCTAGTGTTTCTACGGGTATGCTCGGAAAGCTTACTTTTGCACAGATACTAACACAAGTAGTTTGAACAAAACTAACTTGAACACTTTCTTCAGGCTCAAAGTCTAGTGCCACTCAACTTACTCCAAGCCTTTAAGAAGCACTCTCAAGAAACATCTAAAGTGCTTTAGACAATGGCGAAACTTCGAGAAAGGCCGATCTTTACGAAATTGCAAAGTAATTGACATCCGAGAAAAGGGCCGTAGCCATCATTACGGAAGACCATATCCATACTATGTTTCCCGAGAATCATATTCTTTTGCCACTCGATGGATGATAACCTCTTAAATGAAGTACAAAGACTCTAGCGGACTTTCAAGCTGCGATGCTCAAACCAAGGCGGATGGTGACCCATCTGCCTTGCCCGACAAGCTCACGACTACCCTTGAGCAAGAAGAAGTAAATGGGAGGATGATCACACTTCCTAATGTGATCAACTGGTTTACGAAGATGAGGAGGAAATGAGAATGACTACCAAGAACCTCCCGAGCATCCAAGTCGAAGACAAGAAAAAGGATGATGATGATGATGATCGAATGATGATCTAACACAAATGGCGGGATTGAGAAAGTTAGCAAAGGAAGTGCGAAAGGCTACTTCCAATGCTCGCCCCATCATCATCACCACCAAAGTCTCATCAAAATACGATAAATTTGAACAAGACCTGATTGAAGAAATCACGACTTGAGTTCGGGATTGAACAACTCAAATTTAAGTTGGAAGGAGAAGAGAATCGACTTAGAGTGTCGAGCTCTTATTGAAGAAAGGAAGCGAACTTGAAAAGCTCGGAGAAGCTAATGCTAAGGCGGCACTCCTAGATGAGCAAAGGTTGTTGAAAATGCCATCGTTGTCACTTCTTCTTGAGATAGATGCCATGGATGACAATGATGATGAAGAGCATTATGCTAAGGCGCATCGGAAAGACCTTCTCGTCTCGGAAGGCGGCATACTCAAAGCAAACCAAAGATTGCCACTCTGCAAACAATCGAAAAGGATTATGATAGTGATCTTTGAAATAAACCCAAACTTGATCTCCCAAGCGAGAAGATGAGAGGCTAATCACTAAGGAAAAGCTAGCATACGCTCCCCAAATTTTCTCTGCTCCAGTGCTTGAAGTGATGAGCATAGGTCGAGAACAACTATTTTCTTGGAACTAAGAGAGACTTGTTTCTCAAGACAACCAAGTCTCTGATCCAGTCCACAAGAGATGAAAGATTTGGGTTCTTGCATTGCTAAATGAGCAACTGACATAGCTCTCTCGGAAAGACTTAGCTACGATCGGGAAGAAAGGCGCAACAATGCCAATCAAGCACTAGCGGTGCTACTTATGCTACTCAACAAAATTTGAGGCTATTCTAAGGCCTCTTGAAGAGCTCAATGAGAAAAACAAGCTGTTGGTTAGACAAAACAAGGACATGAAAGAAGAAATCCAAGAAATGGTGGTGCATAACAACCTCGGAAGAACTTTGAATCACTCTCTGAAGCTTATGCTATCATGAGTGGGTCATTCATGACTAAGGGGAGGAGATGCCTCGAGAAAGAAGGAAGAAAACAATCAAATCTCCCTCCTCAAGTGAACTAGTCATTAAGGACACCCTTTGGAACACCCTGCTTTGAAGAAGTTGTTCGAGATCAACTGACAAAAAGTGAGAAGTATGGTCACTAGGGTACCAAGTCCCTTAGGATCTCGAGATAGGAACAACGAAAGCTTGAAGAAGAAAATCGAAGAAGGTGAGGTAAGAGGTCGAGAGTTGCAAGCCTCTGGCTGGAACATCAATGATGATGATGAGGATGAATCGTCTTGATGAACATCCACTTCACAAAAGAAGAAGACAAGCAAGCCTTACAACCTCCTCTGGCGCAAGGCCATTAGCGGAGAACCCTTGGAAATACGAAGTCGATTCGAGGACTTCCACCATTGACCCAAGCGGGAAGAAGAGTCACAGGATCTCTGACGGAAGGCCACCTAATAGAAAGGCTAGAAGGGATATTGGTTTGGCGAGCAAACAAAGAAACTCATCAAGAAAAGCCAGTGATGCCCACATTGAGTATGTGAAGACGGTAATGAAGAGTCTTCATATAGGTGCATTACGAACAAGAAAGGGTATTGGATTACGGGCAACATCTACTTGTCAATAATAAGTTTCCAACTCCATCTTGACGGATCCTAAAATGGGTGAAGGCAAGCCAAATTTGCTAAAACATGAGCACCTTCATGCACAGCTAAACTTTGAGGTTGAAAAGAGAAATGATGCGAAAGATAGACCTTTCTTTTCCTTGTCCTTACCCAAGCGGAAGATGTGCACAAGATAAGAAAACTGGATGGTAGCTACAGCAAGCAGAACAAGCTAGGTGTTCATCCCTATGAGTCATTCTACATGACAAAAGATGAATATCTGTATGATATTCACTATCTGGAAGAAATATACAAGTATTTAAACCTATCTCGAGCTACAAGTAGACCATGCAGGTGCAGGGAAAATACTGGGTCAAACACTTTCTGAAGAAAAACTACAATCTTGGCAAGAGTTACCATGAAATTTGTATCTTATCTAGAAAGATAGAACTTTCTGTCAGAAGGATACTTATGACTATGTCGAGAATGCGAGAAAGTGGATGATTATGTCGGTGATCGAGAAGGGTCTTTGAAGAACTTGAGGTTTACGAACTAAGTTATTTTGAAGACTTGAAGACTAGTATCTTAGAATGTTTACTTGGAGCTTGGACTCTCTGTTGTTCTAATTTACTTAGTTTGTTTTATTACTTTTTGTAATCTTAGCGATTGTTTACGAAATTCTCTATTTGTAAAGTTGCATCCCATTACATGTACCTATCGAAGATCATACTCTCGGATACCTCTAATAGATGACAACTTATCGACAAAGGTCACTTCTTGTGATTTGGTTGATGTTTACTTTACGCATAATTGACTAAAATTGAATATTGTTGATACGAAATGTGTCCAATCCGTTAAAGGCGCCATAGGCGTGTCCTAAAGCGCATCATGACAACTAGCGAATTCGATCTTGGTCCGACCTCACATGGTCCGACCAAAGTGAATCGACGATCTGTTGAAGTCACTACATCTCCAGCTAGTCAAATTTGGCTAAGAAAGGACTTTAAACGACCATGTCGATGCGAAATGCCTAACGGACCGTGAGATAATCTCGGGCGCCATCGATCTGATAAGACCGTATATAGCAGAACCTTGAGATACTTGGTGAGACTCTTGGCTCGGACATCGAGAGTTACCAGGCGGATCAACCAAGACAGATCTGTCAGGGATTAACCAGACTCAGCGGTGAGCAGTACTCTCGGAGGAAAAGGTCGAAACTACCCTCGAAGCCCACTTTTCGGTATTGGACTACTGTTCACTATTGGGCTATAGGCCAAAGGGAGCATTGGTGTCCAAATCTGAATCATACACTTGGCATCATCTTATGAACCTCTTCATAAGTACATGATAACTATAAATATAGCACAAGGTCCAAGACCTTAAGGTAAGCAAGATCAAGCAATAATCCCTAAGTCTTACGGGACATAATACCTTTCCCATTACTATTGCATTGAGCTATCATCTCTCCTTTGAGTAAAGCCTCATACGGATTGACTTAGGCAATCGGGTGACCCATTCTAACCCCCACTTAGTCCTTTCAGGTACTCTGGCTCGGACACGCCTTCTCTCGGCCTTCAAGTTGGAAGTGGATTTTAGATTAGGTTACTTGCAATAGTAGTGTGGGTGTTGAGGTTTACCCTCGACATTTGGCGCGTCTGTGGGAATCTTTACAAAAGATACATGTTTGTGTTATCTTGATGGCTAGAACGCACGAGCAGTCCGGACTAGTGTTGCGGTGTGAACACCACCACGCATACGAGGCGTCCGCCCACCGGGACGAAGGGCTGAAATTTGGAAGGAGCGAAAGGAGATATCCGGCGGCAGGCGGACCGCCGGCCGTCCTCGGATGAGGAAGAACGCCCGCTTAGAGGCAAGCGTCCTGTGAATATCGTGCCTACGGACCATGGAGAAGGGTATACGAGCTTCTCGTGAAGCTTCGAGCCTACCCAGGTCAGCGATTCACGATGTCCGATGGTCGCGTTGTCGCCTGGCGACCTCGGACTAAGCGAAACCTAGTTTGATAGGTTGCTCACGATTATCGAAGGATGCAGGGTCTAACAATGCCCACCTCGGCAAAGCCACTCCGCTTGGTTCTTTGCGGTTCAAGCGAGCCCGCCTTGTCAAAGCAGGCGACATCCGATCCAGCAGAGGTTAGGAGATCGGTGCCCAGGAGGATTTGCGAAACCTTCTAGGCAGCGACCTCTGCCCATAAGTCCAAGGTGAGGAAGAGAGTACGAAGAAGGAGGTAGCAGCGGCCGGAGGTCGCGACAAGCTCCATGAGGGCGAAGATCATATAGCGAAACCATTCCGGTTGTAAACTGAAGGCGAACTCCCGCGGATGTCATGATCCATCCACGGACAAGAGAGGTCATGACGGATGAAATCATGACAAAAAGCTTTAGAAACCCGAATCCACGAAACTTCGGACGCTGGTAAAGACCACGAAGCGATCACTACAAGTGCACGAACCCTCGTGATGATATCATGAGGAAAAGGAAAGAAATAGGAACTTCGGACAGTGATTAGAACTTGGAATACTACTACGGGATACTTGTCCGTGGGTCACTGACAATCTGTGACAAGATGGATTCAAGGAAATGTGACAATACTAAAACCTTCGTTCTCCTCCACCCTCTTGACGGCTATGGATTGGTACAAGCTTTGCGAACAAGTCAATAAGGTCGTATGCAGATCTGTCTTCAAAGTTCTTAGCACGATTTGGAAAATCAAAAAGAAGAAAACGTACTGTAGAGCATCTGGCTGAAGTCATCCAAAGGGAGCAGGAAGATCTTCAAACTTTCCTAGATCGCTTCAATACGGAAGTACTCATTGAGCCCATGGTATTAAGGCAGGTCACACTGTCACGCTAATACCTGACTCAGCTGCGGAGGAAGCTCTCGGTCGAAGTGAGGCGAAAAGCACTTTGATGACATCGTGAGGAGGTGATGTCGGAGAAGAATACGAAGAGCGTACAGTCCGCGAGGATCGAAGAAGGAAAGGAACGCAAAACAAAACAACGCGCCGAAGTTTGACGAAGAAAGATCCGAGGCAAAGGCATTTCTGAGGAGAGAGTCCGCCGGAGATTCGCGGACTACAGCGCCTCAATAAGCGAATCCGACATCTTGGCCACTATTGATGAGAAAAAGTTGGGCGTCAATGGCGAAAGCCATCCCGGAGAAATAGAAATGCGAAGGATCTGCAAATTTCACAGAGCATAGGCCGTAGGGTAGTTGTATCCGATTAAGCAGTCGAACACTGGTGAGAGAAGGCAAGTTGAAGGAGCACATATATGCGGGCCGAGCCCTCGAGCCGATAGGGTGGCGAAGGAGGGAGGATATGGCTGTGACCCACCACCGCCCACTATCTTTGCCACCTCACTTGATGGGCTATCCGCCTTGAGGAGGACATCCGTCGGATCTGGCGATGAGATGGAGATGGAGAACCCTCCGTCTGGAGTGATCAACCTATCATGAGAGACCCTCTGGAGGTGATAGCGGGAATCTGAGGCGGACCGCCCAAAACCTTGAACAATGTGGGCGTCTGGTGCCCCGATTCGGAACAAATCTGATATCTTTGACGATGCGAAATTCCCCCTCTGGCGGGGGCGAGGAGATTGATGACCCAGACGTTCCTCTTGTAGTTTGTTGACCATCGCGACTTATCGAGTGAACAAAATTACGGTGGATCGGAGTTCTTGAATATCATCTCTAAGGGGCAGCTAGATCGGATGGAGTTGGGAAGAATCCGCTCTGACGAGTTCACACCTCTATCTTGGGGTTTGGAGGAGGCTGTTGACCACTAGGAAGTGTTCGTTGCGTTTCCTCGGAACCTTCCGGCCGAGTAACGATCAGTCCGATTTGCCGTGGTTGATCGGACCTTGACTATAACGCCATCTTTGGGCGTCGAGGACTCAATCAATTCGCTATTTCATCCACCTTACCTGAATGAAATTTCCAACTCCTTGAGTAGGAGAAGATGTAGGAAACATCAGAAGCTTGGGAGTGTTACATTATGTCACGAGAAGGGCATACGCCCGTTTTGGCGATCGCGGTGACCTCCGATCCGAGAGTTGTTCTCCTTATGGAGAATCCATGAGATAGGGGTAGGAAGCGAAGGAGAAGTTCCTAGAGCAAGGATCGAGCCTCACGAAACTCTCGAGGAAATCGAGATTGTTGTTGGAAGCCGGATAAGAAGACTAGAATCGGAGCAGAGATGAGCACGAAGTGGAGATGAAACTTATTGCTTGTCTCGAGACAATAGAGGCGTATTGCTTAGAGTCTTGATGATTTGAAAGGAATAGATCAGAGAATCAACATTCCGTGCGAACATGGATCCCTCGATCAAATATATCGACAAAGAGGAAAGACTTTGGCCCGATCAAAGGCCTTGATCATATCTCTGAGTGGACCGGCTCTTGAAAGCCGGCACATTGAAGAAGTTAGATACTCGATTTGGAGTGCATAGCGTGGTACTTTCGTCGAGAAGGCCTGGAAAGTGGAGGATGTCTGGCGACTACAAGGCTCAACAAGTTTTGTCGAAGGATCCTTATCCCCTCGCATAGACCGGTTGGTAGATTCTAGCAGCGGGATGTGCTCCTAAGCTTCATGGGCGCATATCGGGGCTTCTATCAAATCCGGATGGCGAGGCGACATCAAGAAAGCTTGCCTTCTTCACGGCGGGAGGGTATCTTTGTTCAAGGTGATGCCATTCGAATTTGAAGAACATGGGAGCTACATACGGTGTTGGTGAATAAAATGTTCAAGGAGGAGTTGGGCAAGACTATGGAAGTCTCGTGAGGATGCTTGTTAAAAGTAAGGCGAAGAAGAGCATATTGAGCATCTCAACAATTACTTCTCCATTCTTGAGTATGGAATGAAGTTGAACCCGAAAAGTGTCGTTAGGGGTGAAAGGAAGGAAAGTTTACAGGATACATGGTCACGAAAGAGGGATAAATGCAAACCACGAGAAGATCAAGGCAATCCTAGATTTGCCCCATCCGAAGAACCTCAGCGGTACAACAACTCATTAGGCGTCTAATGTCCTTAAGTCGTATCATTTCCGATCGTAGGGAGAAGAATCTTAGTTCTTTAAAATCCTCCGGAAGGAAGAACTTTGTGTGGACAGCGGAATGTTACGAGGCTTCGAAGCTGAAAGAGTACCTCCATTCCCTCCACTTGCTCTCCAAACCCGTCGAAGAAGGGCTCTACCTACCTAGCAATCACGGAAGAGGCAATGAGCTCCGTATTAAATGATTGACTATGAGCATTTGCGGATCTACTATCTTAGCAAAGCCCTTCTGGGCGGAGACAAGATCGTGAAGAGAGAAACTTCATCGCTTTGGTTTACACTTGACAGTTAAAACCTTATTTTAAGTCTCACAAAATAGTGGTACTAGCTGCGGAACCTTTGAAGCAGTCCTAGGAAAGCCCGACCAATCGGGGCGACTCTCTAAGTGGGCGTCGAGCTAAGAGAATCGACATTTGCTACAGGCTCCGTCGAAAAAACTCGGTCCTCGCCGACTTCTTAGCGGATTATCCGAGAAGGATTGGAGAAAGTCCACGACAAGCGCTCGAGTGCTTAATCACCAAGCATATAGTCAAAGCTAGTCACTAAAGTTCAATCGAAAACCTCGAGGAAGCCCGGTTCATCAATCGGCCCTTCCTTTGTGGATGGAAACTGGGTCAACCAAATGTTTCTACTTGGTGATGTTCCCGAAACTCCGGTCTGACAACATCGAGCGGAAATCACGGAGGGATGAACGAAGCGGAACCTCGTGACTCGCGGAGATCTCAAACCCAAAAACCTCCTTAGATGTCTGGACATTGGAAGTGGATAGTTCTTCCTTTGGAAGAGTGGGAGGAATTGGAATCTACCTTAAGAGCCGGATGGCGGAACTCGACTATCGATTTCCTTGGAATTCAAAGTTACCAATAATGAAATTGAGTATGAGGCACTTTTAGTGAAATTGCGTCTAGCAGTCCTCAAGCCCGGAAGGTCGAGGCTTACGGACTCCGACTCATTGAGGCCTAATTTTCAGGAAGTTTTGCCACAAAGGTCCTTCAATGATCAAGTATCTTGAGCTACTCAAGAATGAGGCCGACCACTTGAGAATTTACCTTGGAAAAGTTTGTGAGCTTGGAGCGAAAGAGTGATGCCTTGGCAAAATCGCTACCTCTGATGACTCTGGACCTGAGAGTAATTCTACTCACCATTCTTGATTCATCCGTCATGAGTCGATTCGGTCATGATACTTGACACGAAGAAAGCTGGATGGTGACATTTTAACTATCTCGAGGCGGATCTTTGCGGTCGATCCGAAAGAATCAAGGAGTGTGCAATCTTAGAGCAAATAGATATTTTATAATGGGGATGATTTGTACAAGAGATCTTTTTAGGGACTCACGAGATGTTTGAACCCAAGAAGCCTGAGGCCGTCTTTGGAAGAGATACAGCGGAAGTTGTGGGAGTCGTCAGGGGAGGACTCTGCCGGAAAATCATCGACAAAGGCTACTATTGGCTACCATCGGTAAAGATTCTGCCGACCACGCCCGGATATGTCAAGATTGCCAATATTACATAAACATCCCACATCGTCCAAGTGAACCCTATGATTCCGTCAATCATAGCGTGTCAGATTCGATCGATTAAATTATCGACATTGTCGGACCATTTAGAAATACCAATGAAAAAGTTTCTCATTGTGGTGTGGAATACTTTACCAAATGGGTAGAAGCGAGGTTATTGCGACCATTCTGAGAGCGTCGGACCTTTTACGGAAGAATATCATCATCGCTTTGGCACCTTTCGGATTCTCGTTTGACAATGGTGCAGTTCTCGGGACATAGGCTCGAGGAATGGTGGCGTCCTTCAAAATCGAACAACGTTTACATCATCGGATACCGTAAGCGATGGGCGAGTTGAGTCCACAAACAAAACAATAGTGAAGATCCTCGAGAAGCGGTTAAGAACTTCGCAAGAAAATTTGGGCAATGGAAGGCGTGCTATGGGCTCATCGCACCTTTGCGAATTGCGACAAAAAACTCCATTCTCCTTGGTATATGGTTCGGGCGATCATCGTCAGATTGCCGTTGAGACTTTGAGGATCGAAGAATTGAAGCAATCTGAACGAAGCTCGGATATCCGACCTAGACTTGCTCGAGCAGAAAAGGTCTGAGCTGGCGAATATCCATAGGTACCGACAGCTGCGCGAACCTAGCAGGGAATGTTGACGGCTAACACCGTCGGAGACCTTGTGCTTGACGAGCCAACATTTTGAACAATATTGGAAAACTTCGAAGCCCAGTGGGAAGGACCTACAAGATTGTCGGCAAGGTGAATGGGAGTTATGAATTAGAAGATGAGAGCGGACATCACCTCGGCGTCCGTGGAATGCTAGAAACCTTGAAGTTCTATGCATAGAGATAGCATGCGGATCTCCATCATGTCGATTGATCATCTCGGTTTGACTACTTGTTACCACGGAACTCCGTCATTACATTTCTTGTTGGTCCTTTTGTCATTGGCCTTAGAGCCCGCAAGTTGTAATTGAATTTCCGGCAAATCAATACAACCTCTATCTTTCGATTTGTGATCTTTCGATTTGTGATCTTTCGATCCATGCATATATGATTTACCGTTCATTTAATGACAAGGAAAGCAAGAGATTTCATTCATACAAGCGAATTATACATAATCTTATGCATACAATTTACAATCCGGATCGATTATCCGGACTTACGAATCGAAAAATGCGAAAAATGTCTACGGAATCGTCATCTCGGCAAAGATCGTTCCCGTAGGAAAGCTTCTTAGTGTCAGCGGAAAAGTCAGTTTCGCGGAGGCCGAGAACTCGATCTACGCACCTGAGAATGGTTAAACGTGCTGGAATCCTTCAGGATACCACCAAAACATGGCAATGCAAGTCCCGTGTATGGGGAAAACAAAGTGCAGACAAGAAGAGATTTCCGCCTCACCGGCTTTAGAGACTCAAACTCTCTCGAAATTCGGAAACCATTTCCAATATAAGAGAGATTTGAACCACTAAAGTGGGGTTGGAAGAAAGCAGAGGGGACGGACAGATATGCATCCAAACTGAAATCTATGCTTTTCGGTGGTGATCTTCAACAATTTTCCCTCTAGACCTCCACTCTCAAGCTCGGGATGAGCGCCGACTTGAGTGGGCCGAATCAGAGGAAACTATTCAAAGACCATCTTCTTGCTATTGAGTAGATTTGGAAATTGGAAGTTGGATTTGCATGACCAAGGCCGATAGGGATCCATGATGTTATAAGTAGCGAACGATAGGCGTCCAGAGCACGTCGAACCGGCGTCGACAATGGGCTTAAACTATTCATTTGGGTTGAACAGTGTTGGGCCAGACGGGTTTATCCTGTCAAGCCTAAACAAATCGATCCACCACGTCCGAGTTTGTTGGTCATCTTATAAGGATATGTGCGTCAATATGATCCGACGAAGTCTGCACGAGAAAAAGATGGTGATCTCACCCAAGGAAAAATGGTTCGAATTTTATAGATAAAATTATCAGAAAAGCTACAAGCAGTACAATGTGAAAACTTCTAAGGATAAGTACATGCATCCAGGGGCATACCCGCCTTGTTCCTTCACGGACTCGAGTCGAGCCTTGGGACTCGAGGCCTCCACCTCGCCACAGCAGGCTTCTGCTGCATCTGAGATCCTCTACGGATCGACTTGACGTCCTCCCTCTCTTCCTCGGCTCGCCTCCTAACTATTCCCGGACATAGAGGTGGATCGCCTTCAAAATCAAGGAAGATCGGGTCATCCGCGGTTCCCGTACCCGGGTACATTGGTGGCTGCATGTGCCCTGCCACAGTTTACCAGTCTTGATATTCCTCGTCATTGATTGAGCATCACGGAGAATTCCGGCTTTTGGATGGTGGAATCAATAAAACAAGAACAAAGAGAAGAAGTACAATGATAAAAAGGAAGAATTACCACACCCTTATTTATAGTTGCGGGTCCTCGAGATCTCGCCACATATCGATAATCCGGCGGCGGGGAGATGAAAAACGTAGTCATAATGGCTATTTCAATTTCACCTTCCTCCTTCTAGAAGAATTAGATATCGAGGCGAGCGATCAAGTATCGGAAAAGGCGATGGTCGATTTCTACATCGAGATGCCATCTCGGTGATCCGTCTGCGTAAGAGATGGGTAATTTATAATAACTTGACTTATGAGCAACAGATAAAAAGAGCGAAGAAGAGCAAGTAATAGCTTGGAAACATGGGAGGTTGACTCCTCGGATTAATCTGAAACATTGATATAGTATGTAATGACATTAGAGTTATCAAAAGATGCAGATCCAGCGAAAGATTGACCAATCTGAATTTCAGCAGGGCATACCGGACTTCTCATTGAGGCCCGGCTTGGCTCGGACCGGCTTCACCTTGGCGGATCGGCGGGCGTGTTGGAGGTAACTTGCGCGAGGATTCGACAATATTGAACAAATTGAAATCATGGAAAGCGGCGACGGCAAGGCGGAGAACCACTTCTTGAAAGCGGTAATTGTCGAAGGTACAAAGCATACCTTCGGAGCATCAGGGACCCATCTCGGGAGGAAGGGCCGCCATTTTGGATCTCGATCTCACCTTCCTCGATGTGAGTTACGCAAACTCGCATGCGGCTGTTATTCATCGAGACATTATCTCTGAGGACTTCCACACCATTAGCATCCGGAAGGATTAACCCTTCCGCCTTCGATTAAAATCCGGTGGAAGTAGTCCCTTGGTATGATTGTCGATAGCGGACACGAACCCATCGAGGAGGCGTGGATTTGTCGCCGTCGAGAACTTGAAGGTCGAGACTCCATGAAGTCACGACCGGCTGAAGGCGGGCATATTGGAGGCCTTGACGGAAAATCCTTGGAATCGAGAAAAGCCTTCATCGACTTGTCGACAAAGTTCTCCACCGATCAAGGTCGCCTTAATCTCTTCCCGGCTAGTCTTGACTTATGGAACTTCGCCCGTGCTCTTCGGCCGCATCTCCAATTGCTTCACCTTCTCGCCTCATCCGGAAGTAGCCTGACCTTGTGGAGGTCCTCCTCAATGGTAGCGTTCGTGACCTTCCATTACATAGCCACTGACAAGCGGCCTGCACGAAGTCCGTGAGAATATAAGTTACACTTCTTTCATACTAAGAACAAACGAAGAGCATCAAAGATTACTTACCGTTAGTACAGCCATCGGCCGACCCTTTCGACCTCGAGTCCATAAACCGGCTCGTACTCCTTGTCGAAACAACTTGGTCAATGAGGGAGGGCGGCGGACAATTCTTGTCTCTTTCTTTGCGGGAGCCTCTGAAGTTGCTCCTCTCTTACATCGAGGTAATGGCATCCGCATCAACACCTCTCGTTGAGGTGCGGCGTGAAGCTGAGATTTAAGCGGTGGCGCTCCGTGTGAGGATTTGCCCTTGTCGGACCTTGAAACTGAATCCTCTCCGGCCTTTCGCCTTTCTTCCTCCGCAAAACGCGGCATTCTTCGGATCTGGCATGGGAAGACCCGTGGAAGTATTGATGATTTTGGCCCTCTGACCAGCGGCAACCTCCAGGGCTTGCTGCTCTCTCTACAACTTCTTCTTTTCGCGGAGTGTCGACATGATGTAGTCGAGACGATAAGGCTACAATAAACGAAAGGCGTTAGATCTGAGCGGGTTAAGAAGAATTATCGAGTGCGGAAATCGTAATCGAAATAGAGTATATCAAAGAAGAAAGAGCATGAGTTTCAAGTCAGCGAATCCTTACTAAAGTCCGTCTTCCTCCTACATCTCACCTTTTGTTAGTCCGCCTGGTAGAAGTGGTGACAGTTAATCCGTGAAGCGGATAAGTAGGTGGAGTCATGCTTTTTGTGGATGGCGCCACCAGACCACGTTCTTGGAAGGGCGATCAGGATACTCTCCTTGGGAATTTTGTTGGCGATCCCCCATTCTTGCCTCTCGGACTCCCTGGTTTGAGCCATCCGCACAAAAATGAACTTATCCACCGCTTGACCTAGCGAAATGGAGTCACAAATGAAGTTATAAGGTTTCCTATTAGTAAAGGTATAAAAAGGGATTCCGGATGAATGAAACGTGAAAGAAATGCTGAAGTTCTCAAAGTTCTGTTGCCTTTCTTCTTGCAAAAATAATGAAGCAAATAAGATTACCCAAGGACTTGGGATAACTGACTCGGACCAATCGATGTGATTTAGAATGTGCTTCAACTTCGTTGCAATGGGGACCTTCCACCTGACAAAAGCTACCTCGTGCACACACATATACACGTGAGCGGGTTGTAAAAGTGTCGGCGGGAACCATAATTTCTCTGGTCGGGATCTCCACTTCCGCCTCCACTCGGGGATGTCCTCATACAACCTGGATGGACCACGTAGGAAGAAGCCCGTCAAGTGTTTAATTCTCCAAATTAAATCCGCTATTAGCAGTGAACGCAGGATAGAGAACTTGATTGGCGACTTCCACGAACTTCAATTAATGGAGAATGGTGAGCTGGCGTGGCGGTGTAGTCTGATCCATGTTGGATCGTCTAGAGGGGAGTGACGGAGATCCTTCTCCTTCTTCCTCCTCACCCTCATCTTCCTCTTCCTCACCATCTTCTTCCTCCTCGAGACACCTTGGTCTCCGGATGTGCTTAGGTTAGACGGACTGTTTCGCTACAACACGGTCCTCCACCCGACCTCGAACATCTCGACTTTATCGCCTCGGCCAGCTGTCGCCTTCCCTCATCCTTGATTCGCTCGGATCCCGGATGTCCCGATACCACCTATAGTAGAGATTGGACTAACGACCTAGTCTAACAAGGTTACCGGTCCATAGCGTTGGCTGCGCTTACATGTACGTAACTTCCGTCTTGACAACCAGAATCTACGGGCGACCAAGCTCACAAAATCTCTCACGAACAAGGAAAGATCCACGGACCGGTCACTAAATCTCTGCGTCATTATAACTTTGGGCCTCGTCTTTGGTTCGACTATCTCCGGACATCCCTAGGCGAGAAGGAAACAAGTCATAAATGATGGTGTTGATTGTCAGAGTTCGTTTAGGTAATTTCTTAAGTCGAAGAAAGCTACAGATTTCTACTTAGCATGTTTGCACTATCACCTACCTTAACCTTGAGCAGGGCAAATTCACGGGAAGCGTATGTGGATTTAACAGCGCACCACCAAATAAGCATGCATAATCAAATTTTAGTTACGTCGGCATACACATGAGATGCATCAACAAGATCTTGTGATAAATTGGCATGCTGATCTGAGGAGAAATTGTTTCAACTAAGAAGCGTTGCTAAAGCACATCACGCATAACATCGGCAAAAGCAGACTCGACAATTTCATATCAAGCGGGACAAAAACATATGAGCACAGTAAAGCACATCGTGAAAGGAAGACAACTTAGCAAAAGTGAAGATGTCGTACTTGATAAAGTTGATTTGATAAGTTGAGCAGACGACTAAGCCTTGCTTCTCGAGAATGCATTGAAGAAGAAACTTTCAAATCTGCGACTCTTGCTTGCTGGATGTGTCTTCAAGCCTTCGGATTGCTGCGATGCTACGAGTTTGAGATTGCTAAAAGTGTGAAAGTGACTGATGGGCTGACTATTTATAAGGGCAATTTGGGGATAGCTAAGAGTCACATCGCTTGGATTTGAATCCCAGCCGTTGGTCCTCTCCAATCCAAGGGTTATGCCGCTTCGCGAATGGATGGCTATCAGTACGTCGCATTTAATGCTTGACAGACGCGTCACATCAATCGGACTTGGAACCCTAACCGTTGATGTAGATTACGATCCAGTCGTCCCTTTACTGGATCTTTCTCCGTGGGTTGACGGACAACTATTGGGCCTCTTGGGCTACGGGAGGACGATTCAACAATCAGTCAACGGACTGACTTCGAAGGACTACATCGGATCCTAGCAAGTAGTGGGACCCATATATCTCGGATCTGAAATACCTTTTCCTCTCGGTCCAGTTATGCTTGATAACTTCGGGTTGTGAAGGCGAAGGGGAAGAGATATATTGAATCCTTGAGACAGACGGCGGATCCAGCAAAAGGATTTCTTCCTTTTCTTTTAACTAACGATTGGACCGCTCCACAGACATGGCTGATCCTCATAGTTACCAACTATCTTCTACTAAGATACTTGAAGCTGGGGGACATATGTTGATCTGAAAATGTGTCCAATCCGTTAAGGCGCCATAAGCGTGTCCTGGCGCATCCGGCTTAACTAGCCATTGATCTTGGTCCGACCTCACATGGTCCGACCAAAGTGAATCGACGATCTGGCGAAATCACTACATCTCCAGCTAATGCAGTGGCTAAGAAAGGACTTCAAACGACCATGTCGATCTGAAATACTAACGGGCCGTGAGAGAATCTCGGACACCATCGATCTGATAAGACCAAGCGTATATATGAGAACGAGATACTTAGTGAGACTCTTGGCTCGGACATCGAGTTACCAAGGCGGATCGACGAAGCGACGAGATCTGTAGAGGATTAACACCAGACCAATGAGCAGTACTGCGAGAGGAAAAGGTCCAAACTACCCTCGAAGCCCACTTTTATTGGACTCTGTTCACTATTGGGCTATGGGCGAAAGGGCATTGGTGTCCATATGAATCATACACTTGGCATCATCTTATGAACCTCTTCATAAGTACATGATAACTATAAATATAGCACAAGGTCGAAGACCTTAAGGTAAGCAAGATCAAAGCAATAATCCCTAAGTCTTACGGGACATAATACCTTTCCATTACTATTGCATTGAGAACTATCATCTCTCCTTTGAGTAAAGCCTCCTTCGGATTGACTTAGGCAATCCGGGTGATATTCTAACCCCCTAGTCCTTTCGGTACTCTTGCTCGGACATGCCTTCTCTCGGACTTCAAGTTGGAAGTGGATTTTAGATTAGGTTACTTACAATAGTAGTGTTGGTGTTGAGGTTTACCCTCAACAAATATCATTTGAAATGATTAAGTGGTGGATTATTTTCTCTTCGAGGATTACAACTTTGTAATAGGACTTTGAAGATAGTCATGGATGGTGATCAAAAGAAATTTGTTAGGAATATCATTAGTATTTTGATCATTCATCACATGTTCTTATCTTAGCGAGAAAAGGTGATTAAAGTACTCTTAGTTCACTTGAACATTGTAAAGAGGAAATCACTTGAGTATGATTAGTCTAGTAAATCTTGTATTAGGATTATAGGTCTACGAGTGTAATTTTATTTCCAAGAAGACCATGAAGATCAATCCTAACATTAGACTTTTCGAAGATTACAAGGCCAGGAGATTGCAAGATTTATGAAGACACCAAGGTTTAGTCTCCTTTCGGAAAGACTATGTCCTAATCCTTTCTTAAGTTCATTTAGTTACTTTTGAAACATGATTACGGAACATATGACATCATGAGTATGGAGCATGCAAGCCATGGAAGGCTAATGTATCCGTTGAAGACTACTGAGACGAAATAGTACATGTGCATTAATTGCATATTGGAAAAAGCCGCTAAAGCACGATCCTTACTAAGATATAGAATAGGACTTGGTACTCATTTGAAGATAAGTATAAATGAATTTGAATTGTGTCTAGCGGATAACATCCAACGACTCTCTAATTCATCTATAAATATCACATACTTGAATCTTTGAGAAATCTGA